>APFE031452753.1:0-39850 GCA_000404065.3 Pinus taeda
ACATGTGTACTTGAAGAAGCCAAGTACACATCCCCACCTTCATCTGAGGTGGTTTTCGCCTCTATAGAAGGAGCATCATCATACCCGTTTCATTTATCAGGAGCTTTAGATTTACAGTCCCTTTTGAAGTGCCCTTCCTTTCCACATTTCCAGCACACCATCTTTATAGGTTTTCGTGGAGATTTATATCTCCCTCTAGATTTAGATCTCCCACTCAATGACTTATTTTTGTTTCTGTTCTAGGACCGTCCTTGTACAGACAAGGCATAACCATTATGGTTGTCCATATTTTCCTGTCTCGTCTCCTCCATCATCATGGATGAGACTATTTCATCAAACTGCAAAGTAGTTGCATTGCTACCTATTGCTATAACCAGACTATCCCACGAATTTGGTAGAGAATAGAATAGACTGATTCACTTATCTTAATCTAAAATTTTAATATCAACAAATGATAAATCACTTACCACAGTATTAAACGCATTCAGATGCTCTGTCATCGAGTCTCCATCTTTCATTCTCAGTTTATACACCTTTTTCTACAGGAATAGTTTATTCACTAGAGACTTAGATTGGTACAAAGTCCCTAACTTGTCCCACAGAGCCTTCACCGTAGCTTCCCCTAATACATTCAACAATATTAAATCTAAGACACACAATTGTATTGTGCTCTTTGCCTTCCGATCCAACTTCTTCCATTATTGATCGGTCACTCTTGTTGGTTTAGTACCCAGATCTACTGTGATCCACTAATCCTTATCCACCAACAGATCTTCCATCTTTAGTTTCCACAACTAAAAACTCTGACCATTGAACTTCTCAATCTCTATCTTTCCGCTGCTCGCCATCTTCTTTCATCACCAGAATCGATCTCGTAGATCTCCCACTGAACAGGGTCTACCACAGGCTTGAGCGAAACCCCTCTGTAGTAAAGGCATCCCCTTGAAGCCAAAATAGCTCTGATACCAAATGTAGGTTTTAATCCTTTATAGAAATTACCTACATACGAATTCTAAAACAATGAAAATAAAAAATTCGAGAGCATAACACATAAAACACATATGCACAGATATTTTCCCCTAGATCCCAAAACCGGGACTACCAGCTTGATTTTTCATTATGTTCCTTTTAATGTTACAGTACATATTTATACATGCCGAAGCATCCAATACCATGGACCGAAAATCATAGGTAGGTTCGCTTAACCTAATATAGGGTCCAAAAAAAGATTTCCCTGGAGGGTTTGGCGATATCACATTGGCAAAGTATATCATTGGTGGCCCTATGGAAATTGTGATCACGATCCAAGAAGAACCAAGAAGAATGGTGGAAAATAGAAATAATCGGAGGTCTAGCTACCACTGAACAAAAGCCGTCGAATCAGACTGATCAATGGTCTAGATCAAATCATCGGATCGCATCGGAGGGTTTGATGATATCACATTGGCAAAGTATATCATTGGCAGCCCTAAGGAGATTGTGATCATGATCCAGTGACACAACATGGATCGTTGATTAAATGCGTAGATCAATGGCCGAGATTGCATTATTGCATTGCAGATTCCAATAGGGAAAGGCCCAAACCACAGGCCCGAAGACCATGCCATATGTGATTTGTGACTTATCACATTGCACAGAACCAAAGGGGAAGGACCCAAGCATAATAAAGGGGCTGAGGTATGATAGCGATCAAATATTTGTGATTGCGATATATCGCAATGTAATATCGCATCGCAACAATGCAAAGGGGTCATGCGATATGCGATGGGCCGACGACGCTAATATCAACGATTTGTGATTGATGGAGGAATGGGATCACAACAATACAAATGGGCTATGCTAATGAAATATGCAATTGTGATCAGGACAAACCCAAAAGAAATTATAGATGTGGCTATGTAAAATTTGAAATATGATATGCAACATTTTGTTGGGTTTTCTGTGTTTTGGTGTATTTGCCTTACAAAACTTAAATAGAAAGGAGAACTTGGCCATTAAGCATTGTGATTTGTGACTATGATAAAACAAGGACTCGATAGAATTATAGGTCAGATTCAATATCATTTGAAGTCCGGCTTGGTGGAAATTGCCACTGTTTTTAGAGTATTTCCTGTGTATTTCTCTGTGTAAATAGAGAAGTGGTTATTTTGGATTTTCTCCGACACTGATCCTTTCCATTTGAAAATAGGTGGCCACCATACCTTAGAGCATTTTGCAATGATTGTTTAATGCTCAATAGGGATTTGAGCTAACAACGGCCGGGAGCTAGAGAGCCCGAAAAGGAATGCAAACGGACAACACCGAAAGGCTTAAAAGCCATTCAATGGTAGCACATAAAGGGGTCAGTTGAAGATAGTCACAGAAATACAGTCAGTCGATGAGATTGAGGCAGATTTAGTATAGGAACTAGATAGAGGGAGAGTTGGTGCACTCTTTTAAAATCGATTTTTTTGAGCAGATCCCTCTTTGATGTCACTGTTGGTTGAGACTCTATTTTTGAGCTCACTCTTGTAATAATCTATTCTTGAAGACTTAATATAGAGGTCGATACTAAAAGCTGGACCAAGAGACATAGCCACAAAGTCTGGTGAACTCCTTAATTATTTGTTGTGTTGATGTGTGTGTCTATTATGTTTTCTAACTACTCATTGTATACATTATTTGCAATTTTTCCGATCTGTTTCACTAAGTAATATAGGAATTCTTGCACATGAGTCTGTAATACCTTAATATTGATTTAAGATATCATTTTAAGATCAGTGGTGGGGTTAGTGGCCCGGGGTCTGTCATACATTTAATATTTCTTTTATATTTTATACTTTAATGGTCATTTTTAGTTTTAATGAAGATTATGGATATTGGGAAAATTGAGTAGGCCAAAATTTTTCCCGCTTGGTGGCTAGTTTTCGTGTGCCAGATCTAGGCCAATTTGTAGGATCATTAAGCCTACCACTTGGGAAAGTTTCACCAAAAGATTGACTAGCTCCATCTCCCTCACACGAACTTGGATTTGAGTTTCATTCAGATAGTTGGAATCACAAAGTGGAGCACTTCGATATGGTTTTGTTTTTAGAGAAATATAACTACCTTTATTTTTTAGCTATTCTAAGTCACCTTGGACTTCCGAGTGTGTCTAGAGTCGCCTGGATCATTTGTCCCCACTCAGGAGCTTTTGGTCCTCCGAAATCATGAACATAATCTGTAACTATTGTGTACATTGTTTGCAGCAGAAGTGTCGTGAGGTTACCCTTCCATCTCCTTCACGTTTGTCCTTCAGAGCCATAAGCGATGAGCTGACACCTTCATTCTCTACAAAAATGTGATACAATATTTTGCAAATTACATGTTCTATTTCATGACCAACCATGATCCAAGAATCCCATACTTTCCATGTGTTTACTCTGTGGTCAACTTTACATCAAAATGGAAATCAATATCCCATCTATCAATACAAGGCCAAAACATCATTGTCGCTTCAACAAGTGATTGAAAACACATCATCAATTTTACAATGTAAATTGCAACAAACTATTTAAAAAAATACAACCATGACATGATAAAATATTGAGAGAAACCATATCTCACTTATCAAAGTGAATGGGTCATCTCCCTATAGTGGATTTGCTTGTCAAACAATTGTTTCAACTGGTTGATGTGTAGGTGCTTTATCCTTATAAGGTTGCTCTACATGGAGCCTCTAACATGTGGCTCTTTGGTGACCACTTCTATTGCAATAACTACAATAATTTTTCTTCCTCCATATTTTCTTAACATGCTTATTTCCATACTTTGGAGAAGGCCTTTCATGCCTCATCCTCTTTCATGTCGCCATTCTCTTCCAACGCTCATCAATCACATGGTTATGTAAACCAAAAAAACTTCATGTTTTTCTTTGCCATGATTCATGTTCATCATTAACAACATGATTGTAATCATAATCAACTCTAGAATACTGAGACTCATTATACCTTTCCTGGTTCTCTTTGTTGCCATTATGGTGATAAAGGCTTCCCTCATCTCATCCTATGTAATGTGCATTACCATCGGATGAAGACAATGTGTTCCCATCATTCTCTTTCCTTGATGGTTTCAACAATGTGTCGGAAGCTTTTCACACCTTCGAGCTCTCTCCTTCAGTGTGTCCCAAACCTGTGAATTGAGATCTTTGCATAACCTCCAATTGTTGAGTCATGCCTTGTCCATTAAAACTAAGTCCTCCTGCTTTGTACCCCATCTTGGTCTTCCATATGACATAAGGGGAAGCACCTTATAACCTATCCTAATCTCTAAGCGCATGGGATTCCATCTCACCCAACAGTCAAATTGAGTCCACTATTCACTACTTAGCGCTGCTCAGTTGCTCAGCAAGTTAGAAATTTGAACATTCTGGCAGAAATTTCTCTCATAATAAAAGTCCCTTTCTATGTGCCTCCATTCTTTTCTAGCTGATTTATGCCCCAATAGAACTTGCACCCTTGAAGTACTGAACTAAGGCTCTGCATCACTACCTCTACCTCAGTAAACTTATGGACTAGAAATCGTACTTCTCTGCCGTCTTATTTAGAGAGAAATTTCCTTGGATATGCTTCCCGACGAAGGCTACACAATCACTTGAAGGGGATCCGAATTGCTGCCAAGTGCAGCTTTTGGCCTCACTCTTTAGAATTGGATTTTCTCTTCCCTATTTCAAAATCAATGGTTTGATACCATGTGAAAATTCCTACACTGAAGGAATCCCTACTACAACAAATCTGAATCTAGTTCTCCTACTTGATTTTAAATTACATTCATTAATTTATTCTTCTCAGTACTGGATCAAATTACTTCTATAACCTACACTAATTTAATATTTGATCTCATGAAACAGAAGACAGAGCAAAGAACAAGATACATATGACACACTTATTTTTGGACACAATAGTCCTGAAAAAACCAAATGTAGGAAAACTATTAAAACATAACTGAGGGTTTATTATTATGAAGGAGAAATACTTGAATACAAATCTAGGATTATCATGTAGCAATCCTTTATAGAGAAAAATACTAGGGGAAACATTGAATGAGTTTTGCCTCACTTCGCCTAACGAAATTCCAGCTGTTACGGAAACAAGACTCGCTAACCCTAGCTAATTCTGCACTGGCCCTACATAGGCCTTGTAGCAGCTTTATAGGCATCTTTCCCTTATGCATTGGCCCTTATGGCTCTAGGTTGAGGCTACGTGGGCCTAGACTGACCCAGCCCAAACTCTCCCATCTACTATCCCGCCTCTCTATAATCTCTCTCTGCCTTTTTGTGAGTATTCTCCAGAAAGTGCTTCTCCTATATTATCTCTACCTCTCTACTACAAAATGATCACTTAGTTCAATACATTCTCTTTGTGTGTGTTTCCAAATCAACCCCAAGCCTCCATCTTATACTTTTCATGTTGAGTCTTCTAAAGTTGAGATTAAGTCTCTAATCAATGGCTAAGATTAAAACATGACTTGATCTACCTTATAGATCATTCTCACCCATATTTTGATTAATACCCATTAATATTTTAATTTCCCTAAGTTTAGACTTAGGAATTCCATTAAAAATATTAATTATTTTAATAAAATACAATCCCAATGGAATTTCACCAAATGGTTTCTAGGTTCTATTAACTCAAGTTCCTTAGCCTCTCCACCAATTTTCAATGCTAGAGGACTTTCGATTCTACCAACAAACTAAAAATAAGTAGGCGACATAAAATCAACATGTAAGTGACATGTAACAATATGTAACTAATCATATACTCATGATAATGAATTCCACAATATAAATAATCGAGTTTCTCATAACAACCTTACTATCCTCATGATTAACATCAAGAAAATGTAACAAGAACATCGAATGCAAGTGTAAGATACACACATGGAATTGGCATGCACGTATTACCAACACACACTGCTCATCTAGTCCAAGAGTTGAACCACACTCTGATGCCAATCTATAACACCTTTCTCCCACATCGAGCCATGTAACCATGCAAACCAAGGTAAACATGAGACAAGAGGCTACTATGACCAGATTCGACCTCCAATGTGACCTTAAGGAAGTGGAATCATCAGAAACATCACACACAATCATCTAACATCATCAACAAAACCCTCAGGAGACAAGTCAAATAGTCATATAACTTTTCCCTCGGTCCCACTTATATTCTAGATCTCTTAGGCTATAGTGCTTGTTAACCAGGTAATCCCTTCCACAAATAGAAGAGATCCATCTAGCCCATTATGTGGGTCTAATAACAAATGTGAAAAAACAAGTAAACTTCCCTAACTTAGATCACAATGATAAATGAGAAAGACAGATGACCTACCTCTCTCCTATGCACTTGAACTTTGATGATGATCCTGATCCCTTAGCTCCCAAGTTCATTCCTCATTATTTCTAGCATCTAAATACCAGCAAGAGAGATGAAAATACAACATGAGACGAGAGGCTACTATGACGAGATTCGACCTCATACGTGACCTTAAGGAAGTGGAATCGTCCAAAAAATCACATACAATCATCTAGCATCATCAACAAAACCCTTAGGAGACAAGTCAACCACTCATATAACTTGTTCCTCGGTCCCACTAATGTTTTGGATCTCTTAGGCTGTAGTCCTTGTTAACTAGGTAATCCCTTATACAAATAGAAGTGATCACGTCTAGCCCATTATGTGGGTCTAGTAACAAATGTGACAAAACAAGTAAACTTCCCTAACCTAGATCACAATAACAAATGAGAAAGGAAAATGACCTACCTCTCTCCTATGCACTCGACCTTTAATGATGATTCCAATCCCTTAGCTCCCGGGCTCACTCCTCATTCTTTCTTGCGTCTAAATACCTACAAGAGAGATCAAAATACAACAACAAGAGATATCATAATATATGTATTCCAATATAGGTTATACAACATATCAAGGAGTATGGTACTAAGAAACCCATCATAGGCAAGCTTATGGGAAGTAAACCATGCTTTGCATTAATGATTAAATTAGAGAAGGAAGCATACAATCGGTGCCTTTATGTTGAAGGCCTCCTTTACGATGGTTCCAAGTCAAAGCCAAACTTAAGAAGCTCTCCTTTCCTCTCTTAGCAAAATGGCTACATCTAAGAAGAATCGAGTAGAAGAATGGTAACCAATAATGACCAACCCATTGAGGAAAGTGAAGAACAAATTTAGAGTGAGGCAGAGGGTATGAGGAATCAACCAAAGGGGGAAGAAGGTTTGTATCGCAAAGGTAAGATCCTTAAAGGTAGGATCAAAAGGTTACCAACACGCATTTTCCTACTAAAAGTAGTGCTGGTCTTGCAAGTTAGGATTTTTCACATGTTTTTCTAGAATTTATTCAAGGCATTAGTTTTCCATCTCTTTAGGGATGTATGGAGCATATAATTCATGGTGAATGAGTTTATACAAATTTTGTTGCTTTATAATTTTTTTGATGACAGTGGCACAAAGGAAAACACTTCAGGTATAGAGTTGGGAATGTGACAAAATATTATGTAACAAATGCCCCTAAAGCTAAAAGCATAACATGAAGTGATGGTTGAAGTGCTTTATCAGTTAAGCCAAGGACACAACCATCCATCTAAAAAGGATCATGTCTATGAATCAATGGTATGGACACAAACATCCATCTAAAAAGGATCATGTCTATGGATCAACGACATGGATGCAACCATTAATATGAAAAGGATGATGTCTAAGGATCCACTTCATGGATGCAACCATTCTTATGAAAAGGATCATGTATACAATCACTAATACTCAATAAAACCTTGCAACTTGGATTTTAATAGATCAGATCCAGGGTCTTCATATTTATCCCAACCAAAGTATGAATCTAACCATGTGAATAGAAGTGCTGACATCAAACATGGTAGAAACCACCTGATTACCAGTCAATAATGGAAAACGTTAACATGTGCTATAGAAAACTTCAATAATGATGATGGCCCTCAAGGTACATCAATACAATCCACAAGTGTGAATATGTGAGCTGAAGTCGAACACTTTCCGAATCATTCAATCAAAGGCCAATGATGTAAGCATGTCATCGGACATGAAGAACTTTCCATTGAGGCATATAAGCTCCAAGATACTAAAAGGGAGTTTCTAGACAAAATTCATAGATAATGACTTGAAGTCTAAAGGAAGTGATCACTTGAAGGAGGGCCATAATGTTTCCCACATCATTGACACCAAACATAGGATATCTCAAAATGATAGGAGTGATCCACAACTGTTGTAGATAGGGTAACATAGGAAGAAGAGGTTTGAATTTTGCATATAGGACTTCTCTTCAACATATCGGTGACATGACTCTGAAGTTTGGCAACACTTGACTCAAAATGGAATCGAAGGTCATGATGATAATAAGGGTGAATGAATGAGAGAAAAAAGGCTTTCGTGAACACATTAAGGTAAGTGGCGAAGAGAATATATACCAAAGCCGACATGAGATGCATATGAGTGTCATGTTTAAGAGTAACATGCCGCCTTTACACAAAATAAAGGACATGTTTACTTCCATTTCTCCCTATTATCACTAACAAATACCCCTTTATTTTTAATTACAAACTTGAAGAGGATACCATATTCTTATCGTATAATTTCATCCTTCAGATAAATCGATCCTTGCAAGTTTAACGAGCCTTAGGAAGCAGTAACTTGGTCTCCCCATGGTGACAAGTATTATGTCGTTTAAGTTTTACGAGTCTAATGAAGGGGCAACTTGACGTCTTTTTCATCTTTAGAGAGTTTGAAAAAGAAGAATCTGAAGGCATATTTTTGTAGATAGTCTATTCAATTCGAAAAGGTAGAAAACGATATTTTCGAGAACCTCTTAGTCATGGTCTACTAAGGTTGGATTTTTACACAAGCTTTACAAATGGGAAACTATGCTTGAGTATACTTGAATATGGTCTCATTTTTTCACAAGCTAGATATGTGGGAAAAAAATATGCTTGGATTTGATTTCATTTTTTCACAAGCTTGAAATAGAGACAAGCTATGCTTGGTTTTGGTTTCATTTTTACACAATATTGAAACAAATATAAACTAGGTTTGAGATGATTTTGCATGCCTCCAACATAATGACTCAATTTGAGGTACATACCCCCCAAGCTTCATTTCATTCACCGAAGCAGACTACTGGTTACTAACAAGTGGATGGAATGAATGTTCACTTACGACATCAAGTGAAAGAATCGACTAGGATTTTACGACGTCTAATCAAAGAATCAAATTGGAAGGGGTTTTGTTTCATTTTTTACAAAGCTAGATACACGAAAAGAACCACGCTCATGGCACCTTGCTTCATTTTTTAATTAGCTTGACACAAAAAAAGGAAATGCACTCCACACCTATTTCATTTTATAATGAAGTTGATGTAGTAAAATAACTATTCTTATGGTGACCTATTTCATTTTTTAATGAGGTTGACATAGTAAATGAATTATCCTCATGCGGACCTATTTCATTTTTTAACGAGGTTAACATATTAAAAGAACTAACCTCATGAAACCTTTATCATGGACTATAAGAGACCATGAATTCCAAAAGGTTTTCATCAGACGAGAGAAAAACACTCTTAAAGGCATACATGTTAAGGGATTTGTTCGAAATAGTAGGTTCCAACATCCCTAGTACACGATGCACTATATCAATGACTAGATCATCAATTAATGCGGGAATGGAAGAGGTGGCCACATTATTAACCTATGGCAGAGAAGCTACCTCTTTCATGTAAGGACCATTTAGGGAAGAGGGTTGATTAGGAATTGAATTAGGGCCAATGAATGACAGTTGATCAATGGTCACAATTATTCCTTCATGCAGGAAACATATGACATGAAAGAGAGAAGAGAGAAGAGATACCATGACATAAACATAGTCACAAATAAGGAGTATATTAAAATCGAAAGGGCCTTGGACAACCATCACATCGAGATAGATGGTTTTTCATCCCAAAGTAATGGGAAACTTAGGAAGGATCTCTAATGGTTGACTGGTTCCTCTTTTAAAAGCTAACAAATTCTAGGTAATGAGCAAAAGCTCGGGAGAACCTAAATCTTGCCTAGCAGTAGAGGATAGAACACTAACAAGCACGTTATCTATAATTGTGCTATGTACAACCATATTATAAGCTTGCACCATGATATAGAGTGGAACATAAAAAGGTATATGATATCCTTCCAGTCGACAACAATCAAAGGAAGCGACCATACTACTTGGAGGGGGTTCCATGGGAATGGGAGAACTACCCTCTTGTGTTACGGGAATAGTAGGATCACCTCCCTGTACCATGGGAATAAGAGGATTGCCCCCGTGTACCATGGTAACAAGAGGATTTGTCCCTAATTCCTTTGAATTTGAGGAAACTAGAAGAACTTGAGAGGTATAAAATACACTCTTTACACGATAGATATGATCAACTGAAATCAGAATGAGTTCAACCATTTTTCGATCAATGGTCACAATTATTCCTTCATCCAGGAAACATATGACATGAAAGAGAGAAGAGACAAGAGATCCCATGACATAAACATAGTCACAAATAAGGAGTATATTAAAATCTAAAGGGCCTTGGATAACCATCACATCGAGATAGATGGTTTTTCATCCCAAATTAATGGGAAACTTAGGAAGGATCCCTAATGGTTGATTGGTTCCTCTTTTAAAAGCTAACAAATTCTAGGTAATGAGCAAAAGCTCGGGAGAACCTAAAGCTTGCCTAGCAGTAGAGGATAGAACACTAACAAGCACGCTATCTATAATTGTGCTATGTACAACCATATTATAAGCTTGCACCATGATATAGAGTGGAACATAAAAAGGTATATGATATCCTTCCAGTCGACAAAAATCAAAGGAAGCGACCATACTACTTGGAGGGGGTTCCATGGGAATGGGAGAACTACCCTCTTGTGTTACAGGAATAGTAGGATCACCTCCCTGTACCATGGGAATAAGAGGATTGCCCCCGTGTACCATGGTAAGAAGAGGATTTCTCCCTAATTCTTTTGAATTTGAGGAAACTAGAAGAACTTGAGAGGTATAAAATACACTCTTTACACGATAGATATGATCAACTGAAATCGGAATGAGTTCAACCATTTTTTCAGCCAATGGTTGGTAAAAAAATATAGGGAAGCTTCTAATAACCAGTCAGAAGATGAGGTTTAGAAGTGGTAAGGTTATCCAATACTTTTGAGCCTCCATCCATATAAGGACAAAGGTGAATAGGATGACACCGTTCACATAATCTACAGGGAAATTTTTCTTTTCCCTTTTCCTATGGGCTTTATTGTCAGTAGTTGAAAGTTTATCACCAACATAATCTCCAAAAGTTGATGATAATGTTCGATATGAAACTATGGACCACACTTCTAATATCTTGGGAATACCAAGACATTCTCTAAGAAGGTGGTCACCCTTACAAATATTTCAAGAGAATTTGACTTTACGAGCTTGATTGGAATGCTTCTCAACATTAGTTACATTGGTAGCAATGGTTGTTGGGTTTCCCCATTGCTTATTTTTCTTCCTCGTAATCTTCATTTTCTTCTTCTTCTTATCCACTTGGTTACTAGCTTGCAATATTTCATGAGACAAAGAGGGGGAAGAGGAAGAAAACCAAATAGGCAGAAAAGGAGAAGTCTCAACTTTAGAATCAACGAGAGTTTAATACTATTCAGGTGGAGGAGAGCTTGGTTGAGGAAGAGTTTGGACATTTGGAACCATAGGGGTCTAAAATAACCAAACTGGTAAACCAATGGTAAATCCAAGAAGAGACAACATTGCCATATAAGGAGCACCAATATTTTCAAAGGAATGAAAAGGACTAGGATTCCCTTAGTAGACTTAGGAATTGTTGCCATTAGTCTCCACCTAATATTTTCTAAGGAGTATTTCCAAAGGAAGGGTATTATTCAGTGGTCAATTAATTTTAGAAATTAACAAAAAATAAATCGAAAAGGAGTAACTAGGCATAAATTTTTACCAAGAAACAATGAACTACAATATGCACCTTGGTGGAACCAAGGACTTAACCTAGGAAAACCAATATCGTGGAATGTTGTGTTCCATGTATCACGGTATACAAGCTGGCACACTCAGTTACCTATGGATGGATAACAACCTATAGGGGAATCCAAAAATATATAGGTAGGAGTGCATTCCATAATAGTGATGTCTAATGCGTAGGTGTTAGATGAGAGCGTTCCCATATACTTACCATCAGTGGAGAGCCTCTCATATACTTGAAAGTACTAGAGAACGGTCCTATACATTTCCATACATGGAATGGTATTTTACCCCATGATACAAAGTTAGAAAGCAATGACAACTCCTACATTTAATGAGGTCAGAAGACCTCTCTAGCCTAGACCTCTCAATGTTAATTGAGGTCAATTTTAAGTTTATCTTTTAGTTTTAAGGCTAGTAACCAAGTGGATAAGAAGAAGAAGAAAATGAAGATTACGAGGAAGAAAAATAAGTAAGGGGGAAACCCAACAACCATTGCTACCAATGTAACTGATTTTGAGAAGCATTCCAATCAACCTCGAAAACTCAAATTCTCTTGAAATGTTTGTAAGGGTGACCACCTTCTTAGAGAATGTCTTGGTATTCCTAAGATATTAGAAGTGTGGTCCATAGTTTCATATCGAACATTATTATCAACTTTTGGAGTCCCCAATGAAGTACCAAATATGTTAACTAGCGAATCCCTCTTATGGATAGAAGTGATCCCTCTAGCCCAATGTGTGGGTCTAAGAACAACCATGATAAAACAAGCAAACTTCCCTAACCTAGATCATAATGAAAAATGAGAAAGAGAAATGGCTTACCTCTTTCCTATGCCCTCGAAACTTTGAGTATGATCCCTTCAGATGCTTACTCCTCACTATTCCTTGCGTCCAAATACCTATAAGACAGATCAAAAGGCAACAACACCACAGATCATATCATATGCATTCCAATATAATTTATACAATAGAACCACAATATGCACCTTGGTGGAACGAAGGACTTAACCTAGGACAACCAATATCCTCGAATGTTGTGTTCCATGTATCACGGTATACAAGCCGGAAAACTCAGTTACCTATGGATGGATAACAACCTATAGGGGACTCCAAAAATATATAGGTAGGAGTGCATTCCATAATAGTGATGTCTAATGCGTAGGTGTTAGATGGGAGCGTTCCCATATACTTACCATTGGTGGAGAGCCTCTCATATACTTGAAAGTACTAGAGAATGGTCCTATACATTTCCATACATGGAATGGTATTTTACCCCATGATACAAAGTTAGAAAGCAATGACAACTCCTACATTTAATGAGGTCAGAAGACCTCTCTAGCCTAGACCTCTCAATGTTAATTGAGGTCAATTTTAAGTTTATCTTTTAGTTTTAAGGCTAGTAACCAAGTGGATAAGAAGAAGAAGAAAATGAAGATTACGAGGAAGAAAAATAAGCAAGGGGCAAACACAACAACCATTGCTACCAATGTAACTAATGTTGAGAAGCATTCCAATCAACCTCGTAAAGTCAAATTCTCTTGAAATGTTTGTAAGGGTGACCACCTTCTTAGAGAATGTCTTGGTATTCCCAAGATATTAGAAGTGTGGTCCATAGTTTCATATCGGACATTATTATCAACTTTTGGAGTCCCCAATGAAGTCGCAAATTTGTTAACTAGCAAATCCCTCTTATGGATAGAAGTGATCCCTCTAGCCCAATGTGTGGGTCTACGAACAACCATGATAAAACAAGCAAAATTCCCTAACCTAGATCAGAATGAAAAATGAGAAAGAGAAATGGCTTAACTCTTTCCTATGTCCTCGAAACTTTGAGTATGATCCCTTCAGATGCTTACTCCTCACTATTCCTTGCATCCAAATACCTACAAGACAGATCAAAAGGCAACAACACCACATATCATATCATATGCATTCCAATATAATTTATACAATAGAACTACAATATGCACCTTGGTGGAACCAAGGACTTAACCTAGGACAACCAATATCCTGGAATGTTGTGTTCCATGTATCACGGTATACAAGCTGGAAAACTCATTTACCTATGGATGGATAACAACCTATAAGGGACTCCAAAAATATATAGGTAGGAGTGCATTCCATAATAGTGATGTCTAATGCGTAGGTGTTAGATGAGAGCGTTCCCATATACTTACCATTGGTGGAGAGCCTCTCATATACTTGAAAGTACTAGAGAACGGTCCTATACATTTCCATACATGGAATGGTATTTTACCCCATGATACAAAATTTGAAGGCAATGACCACTCCTACATTTAATGAGGTCAAAAGACCTCTCTAGCCTAGACCTCTCAATGTTAATTGAGGTCAATTTTAAGTTTATCTTTTAGTTTTAAGGCTAGTAACCAAGTGGATAAGAAGAAGAAGAAAATGAAGATTACGAGGAAGAAAAATAAGCAAGGGGGAAACCCAACAACCATTGCTACCAATGTAACTGATGTTGAGAAGCATTCCAATCAACCTCGTAAAGTCAAATTCTCTTGAAATGTTTGTAAGGGTGACCACCTTCTTAGAGAATGTCTTGGTATTCCCAATATATTAGAAGTGTGGTCCATAGTTTCATATCGAACATTATTATCAACTTTTGGAGTCCCCAATGAAGTCCCAAATTTGTTAACTAGAGAATCCCTCTTATGGATAGAAGTGATCCCTCTAGCCCAATGTGTGGGTCTAAGAACAACCATGATAAAACAAGCAAACTTCCCTAACCTAGATCAGAATGAAAAATGAGAAAGAGAAATGGCTTACCTCTTTCCTATGCCCTAGAAACTTTGAGTATGATCCCTTCTGATGCTTACTCCTCACTATTCCTTGCGTCCAAATACCTACAAGACATATCAAAAGGCAACAACACCACAGATCATATCATATGCATTCCAATATAATTTATACAATAGAACTACAATATGCACCTTGGTGGAACCAAGGACTTAACCTAGGACAACCAATATCCTCGAATGTTGTGTTCCATGTATCACGGTATACAAGCCGGCAAACTCAGTTACCTATGGATGGATAACAACCTATAGGGGACTCCAAAAATATATAGGTAGGAGTGCATTCCATAATAGTGATGTCTAATGCGTAGGTGTTAGATGAGAGCGTTCCCATATACTTACCATTGGTGGAGAGCCTCTCATATACTTGAAAGTACTAGAGAATGGTCCTATACATTTCCATGCATGGAATGGTATTTTACCCCATGATACAAAGTTAGAAAGAAATGACAACTCCTACATTTAATGAGGTCAGAAGACCTCTCTAGCCTAGACCTCTCAATGTTAATTGAGGTCAATTTTAAGTTTATTTTTTAGTTTTAAGTCTAGTAACCAAGTGGATAAGAAGAAGAAGAAAATGAAGATTACGAGGAAGAAAAATAAGAAAGGGGAAACCCAACAACCATTGCTACCAATGTAACTAATGTTGAGAAGCATTCCAATCAACCTCGTAAAGTCAAATTCTCTTGAAATGTTTGTAAGGGTGACCACCTTCTTAGAGAATGTCTTGGTATTCCCAAGATATTAGAAGTGTGGTCCATAGTTTCATATCGAACATTATTATCAACTTTTGGAGTCCCTAATGAAGTCCCAAATTTGTTAACTAGAGAATCCCTCTTATGGATAGAAGTGATCCCTCTAGCCCAATGTGTGGGTCTAAGAACAACTATGATAAAACAAGCAAACTTCCCTAACCTAGATCAGAATGAAAAATGAGAAAGAGAAATGGCTTACCTCTTTCCTATGCCCTCGAAACTTTGAGTATGATCCCTTGAGATGCTTACTCCTTGCGTCCAAATACCTACAAGACAGATCAAAAGGCAACAACAACACAGATCATATCATATGCATTCCAATATAATTTATACAATAGATCAAGAACTATTGTACTAAAAAAATCATCATAGAGAAGCTTCCTCGAAGTAAAGCATGCTTTTTATTTATGATTAAAATGGTCCAATCTCTAAGGATTTAAGCCCCTTGTTTGTCCACTTGTTAACAATCTTGTAAACAAGCTAATGATGTGTTACATGATGTATGCTTCACCCTAAGGTTCAAACTCAATATTTTGAAAGGAGAAAATGGTGTAATCTCTAAAGATTTAAGCCCACTTGTTTGTACACTCATAGAGATCTTGTCTACATCCAATGATCTGTTACATCATGTAAGCTTGAGCCTAAGGCTGAAACTCACTCATTAGCTATCTTGTCTACATTCTATGATTTGTTACATGATGTAGCCTTGAGCCTAAGGCTCAAACATAGCAAGGCTTCTACTTTCAGAAGAAATTTTACAGTTTTACCAAAATAACCAATACATCTAACAATTTCACATTTTTCACCAAAATAACCAATACATCTGTCAACTATTATACTTTCCATTTTTCTTAGGAAGAAATTTGACAGTTTTTACCAAAATTAGCAATACATCTAACAATTTCACAATTTTCACCAAAATAACAAATACATCTATCAATTATTCTACTTTCCATTTTTTTTGAAGAAATTTTACAATTTTACCAAAATTACCAATACATCTAACAATTTCACAATTTTCACCAAAATAACAAATACATCTATCAATTATTCTACTTTCCATTTTTTTTAAGAAATTTTACAGTTTTACCACAATGACCAATACATCTAACAATTTCACTTTTTTCACCAAAATAACCAATATTTATCAATTATTCTACTTTCCATTTTTCTTAGGAATAAATTTTACACTTTTATCAAAATAACCAATACATGTAACAATTTCATATTTTTCAAGAAAATAACTAATACATCTAGTAATTTAACATTTTTCACCAAAATAACCAATACATCTATCAATTTTACGTAAAAATATATTTAAAACATTAATACATATGTAACCATCTATAAAATAACCTAAAATGTTTTGCAATGCTTTTTAATTTTCGAAAGTAACAAAACACATTAAATTTGAAAAAGGATCTGTGATCATACACAATCTTTTAAACATTCAATCTCAGGATATCCATGTACTAAAACATACATAATGAAACTATACACAAAAAGCAATCAGAAAACAGAAATAAATCGGACCTTCATCTAACGAAAGAAGTTAAAATGTTTCACCAAAGCCTAAAGAAACCGTGAAATGACGAATCTTTCATAACCAGTATTTTCACCCATCAATATTTTCACCAATCAATATGACACATTTGATCAGGTTTCGATAGGACACTGCATTATTTATTTCATGAAATCACAACCATGACACTGCAGTATTTATTTAATCTGGTCACAACCTCACACTGTTGTCTTTATTTAATGAAATCACAACCAACTAAATAGCCAACAATTAAAATCTAAGGCATTTTAAATAGGCAGAGAGTGGACAAGTGTGTTGGCTTTCCAATATATTTAATAATCATATTTTTTATCAAAATAATTAACATTTCACATTTATTACCAAAATAATCAATACATCTATCAATTATTTTACTTTCTATATTTCTTAAGAAGACAAAAATAATCAACACATCTAACAGTTTCACGTTTTTCACCAAAATAACTAATACATTTATCAGTTATTCTACTTTCCATTTTTAGTAGAAAAAATTATACAGTTTTACTAAAATAACCAATATATCTAAGAATCACATTTTCACCAAGATAACCAATACATCTATCAATTATTTTACTTTCCATTTTTCTTAGATTTTTTTTACAGTTTTACTAGAATAACTAATTCATCTCAGTATTGCAAAACTTTAATACATATGTAACCATCCATAAACAGAAAGAAATATTTTGCAATACTTTCTAATTTTCAAACCAACTAAACATCTTGAATTTGAAAAATGATCAATGATCACAGTCAATCTTTTAAACATTCAAAATCAGGATATTCATATACTAAAACATACATAGTAAAGTTATACAGCAAAGAGCAACAATAAAACAGAAACAAACCAAACCTTCATCAAATGAAAGGAGTTAAATTGTTTCAGCAAAGCCTAAAGAAATCAAATCGTGAAATGAGGAATCTTTCTTAACCAGTATTTTCACGAATCTGTATGACACGTTTGATTAGGTTTTCATATGACACTGCATTATTTATTTAATCCAATCACAACCTCCACATTGCAGTATTTATTTAAGGAAATCAGAACCAACTAAATAGCAAACAAAAAAAATCTAAAACATTATGCTGCGTAAGGCATTGCAAATCGACAGAGTGGACAGGTGCGTTGGTTTTCCAGCCATTCAAATATGCAGGCCTTGTGGTACATGTGCCCGCACCCCATTACGCGTGCCTCCTCCCCCACTTGGTATTTCTCCCAGCAAATTGGGCACGTTGAATTATCATTGTTATTATTGGTATGTTCTACAGAAATGATTACGCGGGGCAACTGCTGCACGGCGGCTCTATCCGCCGGTAGGATGGGCTGATAATCGGTTATCGTGATCAAATGTTCAGCTAGTTCCAAAATTTGAGCTTCTTCGAAAATAAATTCTTGCCTTCTTTGCTGCAGAGTTCGTCTCCCTTCTATTCCTGCATTGTCACTTACGATGTAATCACGCTGTGTAACAGTTGCAGGATTCGCCGAGGGAATGATGTATTCCCACAGCGGAACACTCATTCTGGCTGTTAGTCTTCTCATGCTGCTCACGTCATTGTCACCATTAGTTTGATTGGAACCAATGATAGTACCATCCACACTACTAGGTTGATTGGAACTAATGATCGTACCATCCCCTCTACTGCTCCTCCTGTTGCTCCTCCTGTCATTATCCAGGGTTCCACTCCTCCTCCTCCTCCTGTCATTATCCTGAATTCCACTCCTATTCCTGTCGCTTTCCACACTGCTCCTGTCATTATCCACACTCCTACTTCTACTCCTCCGAGTAAGGCGTGCCAAACAGGAAGGGTTTAAGATACACCTACGGCGACAGCTACTCTCTGCCGGGCTCCTCCGGTCATTGTCCACACTCCTACTCCTACTTCTCCTCTTGCGAGCACTACGGCGGGGCAAAGAGGAAGGGTTTGCGATACTCCTACCGCGGGGCAAGGAGGAAGGGTTTGAGATACTCCTACCGAGACTGCTACTTTCAGCCTGGCTCCTCCTGTCATTGTCCACACTCCTACTTCTCCTCCTCCTAGCACTACGGCGGGGCAAAGAGGAACTTTCTGCCTCGCGTGTTTCTTCTCGACCTCTTCGACTTTCTCCTTCCATTTCAACAATAGCAACTTTTACGGCTCTCTGTTTGATCGGGGACTACCAACTACGTCGGACTGTTATTCTTCCGATCACACCATTAGGTGCTTCGGATATTAAAACTGCAGAGTAAAAACAAAAAGTAGCAAAGCCAAAAATCAGTCGTGATTCAGATATAGGGTACAATTTTAATCGCAGCAACACTCTACAAACCGTGGAATTCCTCAACCTGCCATTCTGTTTTAAAATAGAAAAAAAAAAACAGGGAAGTTACCGCGAGTCTATTTCTAGACGTAAACGGAACTTTCATATTTCAGATAGAACTTATTTATTTAATCTAGCGCAGGGATTTCGCTGGACTGTGAACTTAAGAAACACAGAATTTCGAATGGACACTTTACATATCGTTGCCGAAGTATATGTATATGGGTTGCGGTGGGCCGACTTTCTGTTCCAAAAAGTGTTTGCTAATTAACCTTGAGTTATGTTCGGAGTCCAAATCAGAAGAGCTTCTCTAACCAGATTTACCCATACTCTTAATTAATTATATATATCCGTATATATATGGATACAAACCTAACAGCTTTTTGGAAAATTTGATTTAAGAAAAAATAATAATTAAAATATAATAACAGTTGAAAAGAGCTAATAAGAAAATAGAAAAATATAAAATTAAAATCTAAAATTTAAAATATCAGAATTTTTTTTAAAATGGTAAAAAGGTAATTGTGGTAAAAATAATAAATAAATTAAAGCATTTTAAAAGGAATAAGTGATTAAGAAAAGAGTGAGGAGGAGGGAAGGATAATCTGAAAACAACATGATGGACATCAAGTAAACAAAAAAAATATAACAACTAGGGACCTTTGAGGAAATATTTAAGTTGCAAAGGGTAAAAATATCTAAATGAGAAGGGGCAAAAAGAAAAAATATAATAACAAAGCACCACACACCAAATATCTAAGTGGGAATGGGTAAAAATATCTATGTGGGGAGGAGGAGGGGAGGGGGAGAGCACAAAGGAAAAGCAATAATAATTATCAATTAGGGAAAGAAATAGGGTAAGAATGAGGTTAAAGAAATAATAAGAAAGAAAAATAAAAAATGGTTAGAGGAAAAGTTGAGAGGAGGTTGATATTTAAATTAAAATATGGACTTTCTCGTGGAATTTATGAGTGAGACATTTTTGGGTTATTGTCATAAGGTTCAAAAAATAGGCTCCTCAACCATGGGAGAAAGATATTTTCCATTTAATTTCATCTAAAATTCGAGGTTTGATCTTGGGTATTGTGTAGACTACTCCAATGAGTTACTCATTCACCATGGTTAAAAGAAATAAAGGAAATAGTTTCCATTTAATGTCATCTAAATTTTTGGGTTTGATGTTGGTCATTGTCTAGATTATCAAATAAGTTACCTATTCACCATGGCTAAAAAAAGAAATAGAAAATATAAGGAAAGCTTTTAATCTAAAATTTGGGATTTGACTTTGGGTATTGCTTAGATTACTCCAATGAGTTACCCATTCTAAAAAAAGAGCAAAAGATAATAAAATATTTTCCATTTAATTTAATTTAAAATTGGGGGTTTATTTTCCATCAAATTTTAATCTAAAATTTCGGGTTTGACTTTGCAGATAAAAAAAATACAGAGAAAAAGATAACAAAATGTTTTTCATTTTATCTCATCTAAAACCCAAGTTTTTTTTAAGGTTCGTAACCCATTTTTATGTCCAAAATTGCAATTTAAACAATGAAAATTGACCATCTCTGATAAAATTGACATTCTCACCGAAAATTGTTTTATGTTCAAAATTGCAATTTAAACAATGAAAATTGACCATCTCTGATAAAATTGACATTCTCACCGAAAATTGTGTAGAATAGTTAGATTGTGTTGAAGCAATTTATTGAAATAGACTAGCATAGATCCATCTTTACTCTGGATCTACCAAGCACCAAGAGGGATCAAATATTTTTTCACTCTATGCTAGTTTGTGTATCAAGATATTTGATCCCTCTCGTAGACCCAGAGTAAAGATGAATGGTTTAATTCCCCCCTTTAAATAGGCTACATTTGTGAATACCATGGGCCAATACCACTGGTTCTCAATACTATGGGTCAATACAATGTGCCATCTTTATTTTTATTAATATTAATATTAGGTTAATTTTTTTTGCTTGGTATTAATAATAATTTGGCCCATGGTATTACGCCCATATGCTTCACCTAAATAAAACCTCATTTTTTAGTGTTCCTAAATATAGAGTGAATTATGGAGTAAACATAATTTTTTTTATTTTTTTAACCATATCGTTGATTTATATTTTTATTAATTTACTATACCTCTTTTATAAATATTGTATTTTTCCAATGGTATTTAGCCCTTGGTATTAAAATGGTATTTGGACCATAGGCTTCACCGTAAATATAAAGAAGTATAAAAGGAGGTTTTATTTATTTACCATACCTCCAGTTTATTTATATTTTTATTTATTTACCATACTTCCTTTTTTAGTGTTCGTAAACTTCTTTATATTTTAAATTTATATTGTATTTATAGTGGATATTGGGTTTTCATTATTCACTTAGTTTGTATCTATCTTCTCAACTAAAATTTATTGGGGTTTTTAAAAATTCTCAGAGCTACTTGAATTATTTGAGAAAAGTAAAAGGGCGGTGATGCTGTGAGAGATTTGTTGTTTTTGCAGAGGGAACTAGTTAGGTGGATTTTTTATTTTCCAAGGATATGATGGGTAGGGATTCAAATAACTTGAGAAATGGGTGTATTGAGAATGGCATACTTTTAGGCTAGGTGGTGGTTAGAATGGGCATGATGGTATCTATTAGTGTATCTTTTTGCTATAAACTTGGTTGATAGCTTTATCATAAATTTGATGAGATATGTGTTGGCACTGATGTCAACATGGATCTATAGTGGGAGGGTCATGGCATGAATATTGACATAGATCGACAAGGGAATGAATCTTGGGTTTTGTTTTTTGCCTCGACGTAACAAAATTTTAAATTTAGGAAATAAATTCAAATTAGCCATGACTAAATTGCGTCCACAACCCATATTTCCATTTAGCCATTTCTAAATTGCATCCATAACCCATATTTCCATTTAGCCATGGCTAAATTGCATCCACAACCCATATTTCCATTTCATAAACGCATCTACAACCTAGATTACTCATTCACAATCAATGTCTCTATTCCCATGGTTTTCTTTTTTGGGGGCTAATTCTCTTGGTTTAATGTTGGTGGTAATTATGTGATTTTTCTACTAGTATCATGGCTCTCCAAGTCAGCTTCACCATGATAAATTCTCATGGAATTGATGGTGAACTCCTTCACTTGGTTCCTATCGAAAATACCATAGACTCTCCCACGGTATGTACATAGTCTCAATGACTATATATATTCAAACCATAATTGACCTCTAATGGTGCATTTGTGACTATTGTATGATTCGATCTAGCATACAAATGATGCAATGAGGAGTCTTGGTTTGGTGCATAGTCATTTTTCTCTTGTTTTTTTTCGTGCACGGTGCTTGTCTCAATCTAATAGTAATCTAATTAGATGCAATGGGCATAAGTCTGTGATCTGGGGTTGTTAGTGTCCCACCCTAACCTCCTTATTTATGTAGTGGGATCACGTCATAATAAAGAGTCAATAAAGCCCATATTAATAATTGTAAGTGGTTAACCCGCTATTTATTACGGGACCACAGTTAGTTGCAAATGGGCCTAGTATTAGATAGATGGTATTAATAAAACCCATGGTATTGATCCATGGTATTACATGTATGAGTCATATATAAAGGATAGAGACTCCCTGCGAGGAGCATCATCTCTTATTTTTGAATCGATCTCTGCTCTATTGGAAGTTGCCCCCTCGAAGAGGCCAGTGAACATTGCTTTATGAATAATACAATATTTGTTGTTGACTCTCACTATTCTATGTTATGGGTATTTTTCTTCGCATATTCTGTATTTGGGTATCTTTGCAGGTTAAAAGCATAACAAGTGGTATCAGAGCTCTTTCCAGCGCCTGTGGGATCTCCATTTCTTAGCAAATCTTTTTTTTTGGCTAAAGACGTGTTTCGGTGTCCTTAAACCACGGGATCTGTCGTTGAGCGCATAAACCTGCGAATTTGGGAAGGCATGCACGCAGGAAATACAAGAGGTGGTCACGCTTGTTGGACTCCCTTGTAACCCCTGTGGGTACCCCTTCGAGTAGTAGCGTATTAGACAGAACCACATACAGAGTGTCTTCCACGTACCTTCTGGGTATATCAGAAGCCCCCTAGCTCCTCTGCAACCTAGCCATAGATAAACCGTGAGCCGTCTTGCTGCTACAGTACACCGAGAACAGCACTCGGAGAGATTACTCGCCGGTACCATAGGGTAGTTTGGTTGTACAACTAAGGGTACGGTTGATCCTCCTTAGTTAGAGCCCTGAAACATTGGTCCGAGTACTACTGTTAGACCCTTATGTATATTGCGATCTGTAGCACCTGACACTCCTCAAGCCCATAGCTCCCTTTTATCTTGGGATCACGCATCATATCGGCTAGATCCGCTCGTGCAAAGTGCTGCAGCAGCATCAGACATCAGTCCGATCTATTAGATCCATCAGATCTACAGCAGCAATCTGTTCCGCCGCTCAGAGCTATCTGATCCGCCATTCATATCTCTCAGATCCACCTGATCTGAGTAGTTGTGTGGGGTTCCTATACCGGAGCATGATTTTCATAGGACTTTTCACAGTATTGACATTTTGAGGATTCGGCGACTGAAGTATTCCCAAGGAAGGAGTAAAACTCCGTTAGGAGTTTTTTGAAAAAAAAAGAAAAAAAAGTTTGAGATCTACCGCGGCGCTTATTGGTGATCTAGCCCATCAGAATCAGGACGACGAGCTGAGCACGGTGGTACCATTCAATTCTTAGTGAAAAAAAATTTTGGCAGTCCCAAATTTTAAGAGCATCAGGTCAGTGCATGGTAGCAACTAGAGCTCAAGCGATGGCCAATGAGAGGATGGACAAACTTGAGCAAATCTTGTAATCCATCCAAACTCAACTTGACAATCTAACAATATTAGTCCCGAGTGCAATTCCGAAGGGCAAGGAGGTAGCCCATGAGGAGGAGTATATTGGCAATGGACACAGTGAGGGTGAGTCTAGCCATTCTTCTTACCTCTGGGGCTCCCAAAAACAACAATCCAGTCTGAGACCTCCCAAATTGGATATGCATAAATTTAATGGTTCTCACCCAATGACATGCATAGCACAAATGGATCAGTATTTCATTTTGAATAACATCCTAGATGATGAGACTCAGCTTATGGTGGGGAGCATGTACTTGGACAATGAAAGGTGGGAATGGTGGGAATGGCATCAATGTTGCAATGCACCTTTTAGGACATGGGACAAATTCAAAAAAGCTCTTACAGATCGCTTTGACCAGGAATCTTCTTTTTTGGGTTGTCTTACTAAGCTCCGATAGACTGCCACAGTGGATGAATATATTACAGCCTTTGAAGCCTTAGCCTTCCGCACTAGGGGTCTCTCAGATGTGTTCTACATGGAATTTTTTATCAGTGGTCTTAAAGAGGCAATAAAAGCCCACGTCCAACTACACCACACTGTCACATGGATTGAGGCTTGCAAGGTAGCTCGTAACGTGGAACGTGCGTTAGGAGCCCTGGCCACTCGCCCAAATTTCACTGCCAAGGGTCGCCCCACACAGGCTCACAGCACGACTCAAACACTTAAGGTTCAAAAGGCGTCACTAATAGAAATGGCCGAAAGAAGAAAGCAGGGATTATGTTACTACTCTGATGAAAAATACTCCCCACGTCACAAATGCAAGGAGCCCAATTTTTTTCAAATTGATGAGACTGATTACAACTCATCGGAGGAAGATCCACCACTTGAGGAACCTGAGGCAGTAGAAGAAGACAACCAAAAGGACAATGTCCCTGATGAACCAATTATTTCATTGCATGCTCTGGCAGGGATTTCTTCACCTCAAACTCTTAAAATCAGAGGTTTTATTAAACATCACCCAGTAGTAGTCCTGATTGATAGTGGAAGTACACATAATTTCATCCATCAAAAAGTGGCGGAAGCAGTGCATTGTTTTGTACGAGCATTTTCTAACTTCTAAGTCCAAATTGCAGATGGGGGCACAATGAAATGTGAAGGCCGCTATGAAAATGTCAAACTTCAAATGGGGGAGTATCAGTTGAAGACCCACATGTTTGCTATAGACATGGGTGGGTGCGACATTGTCCTAGGGGCTAAATGGCTTCACACTCTTGGGCCAATCACAATGGATATCCACGAGTTATATATGAGTTTTAAGCATAACAAATCCACACATACCCTCCGTGGACTCCAGGCAAGAGCCCCCTCTATCATCACCTCGCATAGGATGGAAAAATTGCTAAAAAAGCGACATCATCGAGTTATAGCTCAATTTAATGCCATCCAGGCAGTCAAAACCAAGTCTCTGCTGATTCATCTGGAGATGCAACAGATTTTAAATAACCATTTGCCAATCTTTGACAAGCCTCATGAGATTCCACCCTCGAGAGGGGAACATGATCATAGCATCACCTTGGTTCTTGGGGCCCAACCCCCAAATGTGCACCCCTACAGATATCCGTTCACCCAAAAGAATGAAATAGAAAAAATAATCAAGGAACTTTTGGAAGCAGGTGTCATACATCCCAGCATTAGTCCTTATTCATCACGGGTGGTCATGGTACTCAAGAAAGATGGGGAATGGTGGATGTGTCCAGACTTCAGGGCCCTCAATAAGTTGATATTCAAAGATAAATTTCCCATCCCGGTGGTTGATGATTTGCTAGATGAACTCAATGGGGCTCAATTCTTCACTAAGTTGGATCTTCGCTCAGGCTACCACCAAATTCGCATGTAGGAAGTCGACATTCCAAAGACTGCTTTCTGAAATCATGAAGGCCATTATGAGTTCTTGGTCATGTCATTCAGTCTTTGTAATGCCCCATCTACTTTTCAGAGCCTTATGAACGATCTTCTCAAACCATATCTCAGGAAATTCGTTCTTATCTTCTTCGATGACATCCTCATCTATAGTTTCACTTGGGTCGCACATCTTCAACATGTCGATCTACTTTTGCAACTGCTTCTCAAGCATCAATTATTTGTTAAGATGTCCAAGTGTTCATTTGGAATGGAAGAAGTTGAGTATTTGGGCCGCATTGTGGGGCATGAAGGTGTCAATGTGGACCCCAAAAAGATCCAGGCAATGCAGGATTAGCCTCAACCTAAGACTTTAAAGAGCCTGAGAGGATTTTTGGGTCTCACAAGCTATTATTGCAATTTCGTCTGCATTTATGGTCGCATAGCAAAGCCCCTCACGTAACTCCTGAAGAAATTTTAATTCTTCTGGAATGAGGATGCACAACAGGCATTTACAACTCTCAAAAATTCCATGTGTTCCACTCCAATCTTAGCACTACCGGATTTCACCAAATCTTTTATCATTGAATGTGATGCTTCGGGTATAGATATTGGGGCAGTGTTAATGCAGGGAGGTTGACCTTTGGCCTTCAAAAGCCAACAACTAAGTGGAAAGAATCTGGGTCAATCTATCTATGAGAAGCAAATGATGACCATCTTACATGCAGTAGAGACATGGCGACCTTACTTACTGGGGCGACGTTTCCAAATCTGCACAGACCATCACAGTCTTAAATATTTTTTGGAGCAACGCCTATCCTCCCCACAACAAAATAAATGGCTCATCAAAATGCTGGGATATGATTATGAGATAGTTTACAAAAAAGGGCAAGAAAATAGGGGAGAAGATGCATTATCTCACGAATTTGAGGAGGAAAGTACCCTGCTAGCAATTTCCCTTCCCATTCCTGAATGGATTGAAGAGGCTCACAGGGAATGGTTTTCACATCCCGGGCTCTCCCAACTCATTTCTCAATTGCAGGCGGATCCAAATCCCACCAAGGGCTACTCGTGGAAGAATGAGATTCTTTGCTACAGGGACAGAGTCGTAATATCACCAACATCCACCCTCAAAAGTCGCATTTTGGTAGAATTGCACTCATCCCCCCTTGCAGGACATTCAGGCTTTCAGAAGACGTATGCTCGCACCAGAAGATCATTTTTTTGGACAGGCATGAAAAAGGACATCCTTACTTTTGTAGCAGAATGCGATGTATGTCAACGCCACAAAAGGGAGACCGTCAAAGCACCAGGCACATTACAACCATTGCCCATCCCGACATCAATATGGACGGAGGTTTCTATGGATTTCATTACAGGTCTTCCAAAGTGACGGAGGTTTCTATGGATTTCATTACAGGTCTTCCAAAGTCCGGAAAAAATTCAGTCATCATGGTGGTTGTGGACAGACTTTCGAAGTATGCTCATTTCTGCGCCCTACCCCATCCGTTTACACCGACTTTGGTCGCTCAATCTTTCATGGATCAGATCTTCAAATTGCATGGCATGCCCATTTCTATTGTGTCCAATCGTGACTTGATTTCACTAGTAATTTTTGGCAAGAACTCTTCAGGCTACAAGGCACCCATCTAAAACTCAGCACTTCCTATCATCCACAAACAGATGGTTAAACTGAAGTCGTCAACAAATGTCTGGAAAACTACCTTAGGTGTTTCACTTCAGAAAACCAACATCTTTGGGTTGAGTGGTTACCTCTGGCTGAATAGTCGTATAACACCAACTATCATGCCACCACCAAAATGACTCCCTATGAAGCAGTATATGGTCAACTCCCTCCTTCCCCTACTTCTTATATCAAGGGATGCTCAAAGGTACAAGCAATGGATCAACTACTACAAAGCCTTTCAACCATGCTCACCCATCTTAGAGAGAATCTTCATCAAGCTCAAAACCACATGAAGCAACAGGTAGACGAACATCGCTCAGAGCACCAATTTTAGGAAAGGGATCAGGTATTTTTGAGGCTACAACTTGATAAGCAAACGTCACTCAAAGACTAGGGTTGTTAGAAACTATCTCCAAAATTCTACGGACCATATCAAGTACTTCAGTGCATTGGAGAAGTAGCATACAAGTTGGCTTTGCCACCTAGGGAAAAAATCGATCCAGTTTTTCATGTCTCATGCCTTAAGAAAGTGATTGGAAACAATTGTATAGTTCAAACCAGTCTACCTGAATTGGACGAGGAAGGGTCAATCTGGATCCAACCTAAACAGGTCCTAGACACACGAGAATGGCCCCTGCCTGGCCGAGTGATTAAGGAAGTCCTCGTCAAGTGGAAAGACATCTCTCTGGAAGATGCAACTTGGGAACCGCCAATATTCTTCAGTAGTTTTTGTAGCTTCAGCCTTGAGGACAAGGCTATTCTTAAGGGGGAGGGCATGTTAGGGTCCCACCCTAACCCCCTTATTTATGTAGTGGGATCACATCATAATAAAGAGTCAATAAAGCCCATATTAATAATTGTAAGTAGTTAACCCCCTATTTATTACGGGACCACAGTTAGTTGCAAATGGGCCTAGTATTAGATAGATGGTATTAATAAAACGCATGGTATTGATCGCTGGTATTACATGTATGAGTCATATATAAAGGATAGAGACTCCCTGCGAGGAGAATCGTGTCTCATTTTTGAATCGAGCTCTCCTCTATTGAAGGTTGCCCCCTCGAAGAGGCCAGTGAACATTTCTTTCTGAATAATACAGTGTTTGCTGTTGACTCTCACTATTCTATGTTCTGGGTATTTTTCTTCACATATTCTGTATTTGGGTATCTTTTGCAGGTTAAAAGCATAACCGGGGTATGGTTTTTTCTCTAATTGGATGTAAGACCTATGTAGCGTAAATTGAGAAGAATTGGTGTAATGATGACTGATTACATATAATCACATGGATGATTGATAAAAATATGATGTTTCCTTGAAGTGATGAAGATATGGTGCATTCTGACTTAGTTTTCATATATTTTTCTTTCAGGATAGTGAAAAATTCTTTCAAAATCAATGTGATTTGATGGTAAGGATTCATTGGCATAATGTTGTTTTCTTTAGCATAAATAATATTTTTCTTATCTAGTTGAGATTACTCTAATATTGTTGGTGAAATCATGGTCATTGCATGAATGATATGGAGTTTGTATGGAAATCATTGCATCCTCTCTATCTTCTTCTTTGGGTGATCATGGATGTAAAACAACTAAATTAGACCTAAGAAGCGATATGAGGTGCAGAGGTATCAAGGTGTCACTTGTTCTATCTAGCACATAAAAACACTCTATAAGGTATGAAAAGAATGCTTTATTATCGAATTTAATAATTGTTAATCATTTTGAGTGGAATGATAGATACAGAATGACTTGTGAATTATGGATCAATTATAGTGGTAAAACAAACAAATAAAACACTAGAATCGATTAGGGCACATGGAATAATGACACAACTTTAAATGGATCATCAAATCTATTTGTACTATTGATCATTCTCTATACGCTATTCTTGATTGTCTTAAAGACATGAATTACTACATTTTTCCATGCATGTTTGGTCATTAAAAAATGTCACAATTGTCTGCAATATATGGGATATCGTTGTGGTAAAAAATCAAGTCATAATTATGAGTTTTGCTTAGTGTTAGGAAAAGACAAGAGCATGGTCAAAAGCACTATATATTTGTTGATGTTGTTGTTGAGGTTTGACAATAAGGGAAATAATGTTTCTCTATTCATGCATAAAGATAATTCACTATTATGATACTCACTTGAAGTCTTATTTAACCAACTTTATGGACATAGAAGTACTATTGTTATTGTTTTTAGGTATTGCTTGCCATTTGTAATGATGACAGTGAGTATAATGATCAAGTGTCTAACTTAAATAGAACTTGTCAAGTCTAAACTTTACTGATGGCTATTGCTACACGGATTAAATTTTAATGCTACAAGAGTGTATTAAGTAGTGTATTTTTAATTAGGGTTAGAATTGAGAGTAACAAATATGAACTAACTTAATGGTAGTGTTTTCATGAGAAATTTAGTATATTTTTGGTTTTTTATGAAGCCTCATGATGTATTTTTTATGATGACTACAATGTTAATCATTAAGTAAAATGGGCCATGCAAGGTATTACTAAGATCAATATACATATTGGTTGGGGATTTAGTATTTATATATCCAAGATATGAATGTTATTGTTCATGATGGGGATCTTTAACTTAAATGTGTTGTCAGGGAAAATACTAAGAGGGTAGCTAAATTATTATTTTAAAACCCACTTTGACTTTTCATTTCATATTTTGATTTCTGTACACTATTCTCATTCAGGAAACCCATGTATGTACGTGACTATATTATATGGATATTGTGTATATCCAGATAGCTAATTTAGTATCTGTTAATCGTTAACCAATGCATCTGGTCTCGGTTTCTTCAACTACCAGAATTCTCCAAGACCTTTAACTTCAGTGATGTTGTTATAATTGCATTGAAAAGAGCATAAAGAACAACATGTGCATGCTTAAACAAGAGGAAACATGAAAACAATCAGCAGACCATGGAAACAATACATTTGATAACAGAGTTCACCCATTGTGGGTTACATCTCTGGGCCCGGTGTCAATATGATGTAGGCCGCTTCATATAATGTTGTAAGAGATGACGATGTACATGGACAACTCTTTCTCATAAAAAGGTCATATTCCCTCCACAAGAGTGGATTGTCTCTCCACGAGATGTTCCAGTTAAAGGAATTCTCACTCAAGAAGGCTTCCTCTCAGTATGACAAACTAACATGATCTCACATAATGTGGCAATGAGTATCCCTTCAACATAATTTCATAGGGATATAAAGCATGATACATAAAATAAAAGCTAAAGACATCTTACATAATACGGTAATGATGATCCCTCAACATAGCATCAAGCAGGCATCTCACAAATAATACATTATCTCATAAATAATGAAAGTAAATAGAACACGACCCCTTTATGTACCTTCACTTTTGAAGTTAGCCAAAAAATGAAAGGCTCAGTTGGAAAAACTAACTACACAACTAAATTTTTGGTGTCATGTGGTGTAAAATCGACTATCCATTTGTCAAATTTCGCCACTGTCAAAATTTGGGCCTACAAGAATATTTTATATTCCCCATGATTCTCCAAAGATTCTGCTCCATGGGTTGATAGAAGATATGCTCCTAAAATGGTAAATCTGATCTCACCATTGATATCCTTGTAGAATTATGAGACTTTTGAGTATGAACTTGGCCGCATTCGGAATTTGTCGAATTTTAGCATCCAAGGGAATCAAAGGATTCCTTAAGATTCACTAAAAATTATCTTCTGTGGGACATTTGTGAATCTGTTGCTTACATGATGAGTTTGACTTCAACATCATGTTCCCTACAAAAATTTGGGAAAAATGATTGTAAACTTGATATTATTGTGACAAAATGAATTTTTACCTCTCAGGGAATCTCCAAGATTCCCAAAACAATATGCATGAGAATATTCCCAAGAATATTCTCCTGGAATATTCTTGGAACCCACCTCGATTTCTGTGCCCAGGGAAGACCCCTCTACACTACCACACATTGCTCGCGCGCCACTATTCTATCGGTTCTCTCTCCTCTTGAATGAGTAAACATAATGTTTATATTGTTGAAGGCTGGTGGAATTTTCAAAGAGTTAGGTGTTGTCCAAGTGGTAAATATGAAGGTTGGTTACGTAGGGGTTGGGAGATAAAATCCTGCCCCCTCCAAACTTGAAATTAATAATTTTTTCGGCTCCTTTGATGGTTGGTGCATTTAATTAAATGACAAAGAGTTTTTGTTGTTTGCATGTTTCGCGGGGCCATCCATTGGGGGCCAACCCACACAAGCCGAGAATGTTCAAACCCCCCCAGCCCCATCAACCATTTCAAAAAATTTAATATATTATATATATAATATAAATATAATGAATATAATATATATATGGTCACTAAGGGGGCGGTTGGTCCAAAATGGATCCTAAAACCTCCATGTGTTCATATACATATTATTGGGAAACACTATCACAAAAAAAAAGCAAGCATAATGGTGGAAAACATAGCTAATCGGAGGTCTAACTGTCACTACACAAGAGTCGTCGGATCAGATCAATCAACAGTCTAGATCAAATTAGTGGATCATATTGGAGGGTTTGGAAATATCGCATCGGTGGAGTATATCGGAGGCAGCCCTATTGAAATTGCGATCGTGATATGACGACACAATGTGGATCATTAATCAAGCGCACAGATCAATGACTGAGATTACATTATTGCATTGCAAATTACAATGGGGAAAGGCCCAAACCACAGGCTTGAAGACCATGCGATATTTGAATTGCGACTTATCACATCGCATAGAACCAAAGGGGAAGGACCGAAGCATAGCAAAGGGCTGAGGTGCGATAGTGATCGGCGATACGTTTCCGATATATCATAACACAATATCACATAGCGAAAATGCAAAGGGGTGATGCCAATAGGACCGCAAGTCATGCGATATGCGATGGCACTAATATTGGCGATCAATGATCTATGGAGGAATGGGATCGCAACAATACAAAGGGGCTATGCTAATGCGAAATGTGATTGCGATTAGGGTAGACTTGAAAGGAATTATAGATGCAACTATCTAAAATTTGAAATCTGATATGCAACATTTTGTCAGTTTTTCTATGTTTTAGTGTATTTTTGCTATAAAATGGAAATACAAAGGAGACCTTGACCATTGAGCGCTGCGATTTGCGATTGCGATAAAAAATGGACCCAATAAGATTATAGGTCAGATTCAATATCATTTGAAGTCTGTCTTGGTGGAAATTGTCATTGTTATTAGAGTATTTCCTGTGTATTTCTCGTTGTAAACAGAGAAGCGATTCTTTGGGATTTTCACCCGCACTTATCTTTTCCATTTGAAAACAGGTGGCCACCATACCTTAGAGCATTTTTTAATGACTTTTTAATGGTGAGCAGGGATTTTAACGGACAACAATTGTGATTTGCGACTGCGATAAAAAATGGACCCAATAGGATTATAGGTCGGATTCAATATCATTTGAAGTCTGGCTTGGTGGAAATTGTCACTATTTTTAGAGTATTTCCTATGTATCCCTCTTTGTAAATGGAGAAGCAATTATTTTGGATTTTCAAATGGGCTAATCCTTTCCATTTGAAAACAGGTGGCCACCATACCTTAGAGAATTTTCCAATGATTATTTAACGCTCGACAAGGATTTGAACGAACAATAGCTGGGAGCCAGAGAGCTCAAAAGGGAATGCAAATCGATAGCATCGATAGGCTTAAAAGCTATTCAATGGCAGTACATAAAGGGGTCAGTTGAAGATAGTCATAGAAAGATAGTCAGTTGGTCAAATTGAGGCAGATTTAATAGAGGAACTGGATAGAGAGTGAGTTAGTGCACTCTTTTAGACTTGAGGTTTTTGATCAGATCCCTCTTTGATGTCACTGTTGGTTGAGACTCTGTTTTTAAGCTCACTCTTGTAATAATCTATTCTCGAAGACTTAATATAGAGGTCAACACTGAAAGCTAGACCAGGAAACATAGTGAGGAAGTTTGGTGAACTCCTTGATTATTTGTTGTGTTGATGTGTGTGTCTGTTATGTTTTCTAACTGCTCATCGTTTATATTATTTGCAATTTTTTCGATCCATTGCACTAATTAATATAGGCATTCTTGCACATGAGTCTGTAATACCTTAATATTTATGCAATATATGATTTTAAGCTCAGTGGTGGGGTTGGTGGCCTAGGGGCCCTCATAAATTTAACATTTTTTTTCTTTTTTATACTTTAATTGTCATTTTTAGTTTTAATGAGAATAATGGATATTGGGAAAATTAAGTAGGCCACAATTTTTCCCACTCGGTGGCTAGTTTTCATGTGCTAGATCTATGCCAATTTGTAGGATCATTAAGCCTGCCAGTTGGGAAGGTTTGACCAAAAGATTGACTAGCTCTATCTCCCTCACACAAACTTGGATTTGAGTGTCATTCAGATCATTGGAATCATAAAGTGGAGCACTTCGATCTGGTTCTATTTTGAGAGAAATATGACTAATTTTATTTTTTAGCTATTGTAAGTCACCTTGGACTTCCGAGTGTGTCTAGAGCCACCTTGATCATTTGTCCCCATTGACGAGCTTTTGGTCCTTCGAAACCATGAACATAATCTGTAAATATCGTGTACATTTTTTGTAGCAAAAGTGTCCTGAGGTTACCCTTCCTTCTCCTTCACCTTTGTTCTTCGAAGCCACAAGCGATGAGCCGACACCTTCATCCTCTACAAAAATGTAGTACAATATTTTTCAAATTACATGTTCTATTCATGACCAACTATGATCCAAGAATCGCATACTTTCCATGTGTTTATAACACATACTTTGTGGTAAAATTTAAATCAAAATGGAAATCAATACCCTAGCTACCAATACAAGGCCAAAACATCATTGTTGCTTCAACAAGTGATCGAAAACACATCACTGGTTTTACAATGTAAATTGCAACAAACGATTTAAAAAAATAAAACCATGACAAGATAAAACATCTAGAGAAACCATCTCTCACTTATGAAAGAGAATGGGTCATCTCCCTGTGGTGGATTTTCTTGTCAAACAATTGTTTCAACTGGTTGATGCACAGGTGCTTTGTCCTTATAAGCTTGCTCTGGATGGAGCCTCCAACATGTAGCTCTTTGGTGAGCACTTCTGTTGCAAAACTACAATAATTCTTCTTCCTCCATATTTTCTTAACATGATTCTTTCCGTACTTTGGAGAAGGCCTTTCATGCCTCATCCTCTTTCGCGTTGCCATTCTCTTCCAACACTCAGTAATCACATGGTTATGTAAACCACAAAAACTTCATTTTTTTCTTTGCCATGATTCATGTTCATCATTAACAACATGATTGTAATCGAAATCAACTCTAGAATACTGAGACTTATTATACCTTTCCTAGTTGTCTCTGGTGCCATTATGGCAATGAAAGCTTGCCTCAGCTCTTCCTATGTAATGTGCACTACCATGGGATGAAGGTGATGTGTTCCCATCAATCTCTTTACTTAACAGTTTCAACAATGTCTTAGAAGCTTTTGACACCTTTGAGCTCTCTCCTTCAGTGTGTCCCAAACCTGCAAATCAAGGTCTCTGTATAAACTCTAGTTGTTGAGTCATGCCTTGTCCATTAAAACTAAGTCCTCTTGCTCTATACCCCATCTTGGTAAGGAGCCTAATTCTAGTTCCTGTAATCACTGTCTCCACATTTCCAACATAAATAACATCATGTGAAGATTAAACTGAAAAACAATCAAGATTGTTTACCTCAACTGTTGATTGTGAAATAGGTGATGAGGGATTCTTTAAGCCTTTGTACTTCTTTAAATTCTCCAAGGCTTCTATCGTGGCTTGTAGCTAAAGCTGCAGTCTCTGCTTTTCCTCTCTCTTCTTGTACAATCCTCCTTAATTCACTATGCTCTACTTGAAGTCTCTTGTTGTTGCATTTCAATTTTTTCTAAGGCCTTTTACTTGCCTCGCAACTGAAGCTCCAATCATTACTTCTTCTCTTTCTCTCCTTATAGAAGCATCTTCAATTTAGTGTTATCTTCTTGAAGGCTTTGGTTGATCTCGTCATTCGAATGATGAGAGGATTATGAAGGCAATGAATGTTCACTGGAAGGTGTGGACGGAGCATCATTCTTTTCCCTTTCTTTCTCTTGTTCCTCATAATCTTCATACATTATGTTGACCATTTTGGACATCCTAAGAAAGGCCTCATATATTTATTTTTCATCCTCCATTGCTGCAAATTTAGCCGTTCATGCTCGCAATTCACATTAGCGAAAAGACTACTCTTATACCAAACTTGATATGGATTCCGTCAGCTACCTAAATTCTCCAAGACCTTTTAATTTTGTGATGTTGTTATAGTTGCATTTAAAAGAGAATAAATAAAAACATGTGCATTCTTAAACAATAGGAAACATGACAACATCAACATATCATGAACATGATACATTTGATAATGGAGTTCACCCAGTGTTAGTTAGGTCTCCAGGCCCGATGTCAAGATGGTGTAGGCTACTTCATATAATGTTGTAAGAGACGATGATGTACATGCAGAACTATTTGTCATATAAAGGTCATATGCCTTCAAATATGGGAATATGAAAGTTAAGTTATACCTTAAAAGAAGTGGAACCTCTAGAGTGGTTGTTGAATGAAGAGGCATTGTTTGTGGGTAGTTGTCGAAGGATCTAGGCAAAGTTATCCATCATTGTGTTGCTTTATCCCTCAAGGGCTTCTTCGAGCATGATTTTGAAAGGATCTCCTACCCCCTCGTCTTTCTTCTCTTCCACCATAGGAGTGCATTAGGATTTGCGAGCCTAGTCTTGTAAAGCTTCGACCAGTTCAATCCCTAACTCCTTATATCCTGAGCTTGTTGGGAACATGCAAACAAAAACAAAGAAAGAGCAGATCACTATGATACCACTGATATGAACTTAGACATGAATGCAACAAATTATAGATATAACCATAAATATAGAAATGCAACAAAAAGAACACTTCATTTCATTAATATCAAATACTAAAAAATTCTTACAAACATTATGGAAGAAGACTAGGTCAGGTGACGATAACATATCCGTGAAAAGAGATGTGGCAGCTACATGCTTCTAAACTAAGTTATAATGAGGCTCAATGGCCTTTTTATTATTGAACAATAAGAGAAAACCCTAAACCACCAAAACCATAACCCAGGGAGATGTAACACGAAGAGTTTATGGGCCCTCTTGGGGTTCATTGGGCAGCCAACTTTCCAAGGTCATAACTTAGTCATATTATCTCTATTTGACACGTATGATACCTCATTGGAAAGATATATCTGAGTAATACAATTTTTTATATGACTTCCTTAGGATTGATTGAAGAAATTTTGCCAAAAAAGCAACATTTAGGGCCTCAAAACAACTCTTGAAGTTGAAGACCCGAAAAACTACCAAAAATAGTAAATTGTGCTATAATTAAGGAAACAAATGAAACTGACTAGGGGGTCTAGGTGGAATAGGAGGGTGGCCACTAATATCAATCATTCAATTCATGGCATGAAATTGTGTCAAATGACTATAATTTTAACCTTGTTCTAAGCAGGTGACTTTTGGGCTCTAGGGAATCTCTTAGATTGCTTATAAGATTCTATGCAAAAATATTCTCCCAAGATTCTTACAAATCTTTCTCGAAAATTGCAATAGTCAGGGGCACAGTTCTAGCTCAGGGTTCTGCAAGCATTGTGCAAGACACCGTTGGGTGTGGCTCGTCCCCCCAAGCAGAAACAAATTGTGTTTACATGGAATCAGTTGACATGTTGATTTTAAACATGGTGATTTTGCAATTTTGGAGGGTAGTAGTTATGGGGCCACTACCCGTGGGCTAACTCACGACCTAACGTGGGTTTGACAACCACCAATCCCCAATTTACAGTGTCCATTTATATGACATCCACATATATTTAATCTATCTCACTTTGCTAGGTTTGACCGCTAGCTAATCGGCCCAAACATTTTTAAATTTTTTTTTAAGACACAATAGTTAAAAATCATGCATTGATTTCTGAGGGTCATCAAACATTTTAAAGAGGTGAAAAATTTGTTATCGTTGGTGGTCATATTCCGATGATCATCGCTAGTGAAAATTTTCTCTCACTTAACTAACCGCTAACCTTGCTAACATCACACTCCCATGTCGTGCTTTGTCATCAGTCCGTACTGCCATGTTACTCTACTGACATCATCCTACCACGTGTGAACCTATGAATGGTTCCCCTTATATCTATATGGCCATATCACCCTATTAGTGTGAATAGTCATAGAGATGATGTCAACATCTATACTATTGATATCATCTTTCCACATGCTACTTTGTGCCCTACCTACAAAAAACTTAGTTGTTTTGAAAAATTTTAGTGGGTAATAACTTTCACATACAGTGTAAGTTTGAGGTTTCATTCGTGCCATTGGATTTAGAATAATGATCTCTTTGATTCGAGATTGTTTTTGCTACATTTTAAGGACTTCAAATATTTTTTCTCTTAAGATCTTAGATCATTCCTCCCCACTAATGGGATTTTGGGCTGCTAAAATATTTTCAATCAATTGGAAAGTGACGGAATTTCTCCCTCACTTTATCCTTTTCAATCTAATGGGCATTACTTGGATGCATTTCCTTGAAACCAATATGAAGGTTCTACACATATCCCCATCGAGAAGTCCTAGTTCTCCTATCAAGAATGATATCTTGAAGTAGCTTGTCGAAGTATTTAGGTGCAAATTAATCCACTATAGGAACTTTTCCAACCTCTTTGGTGTCCATGATCAAAAAAGGCTCATAAAACTTAAAATTTTCAACATTCACCACTGAGTACATCTACATGTATGCTAAAAAATTGAGATGAAAAGGATTGCCTCCAATGTTCTATAATAGGGTGAGTTGAAAATAGCATACTGGTCTCAACTTCTTTCCTTCCCCTTTCATTCTATATTTGCTAATCTGGAGCCACACCTTGTGTCCAGCCTAGAATTGGTGATCAACCTAGTGTTTGTCATATCAAGCTTTGTATTGGGCTTGAATTTTCTCCAATTTCTCCTGGATTTACTAGTGAATCATCTGATTTCACTGAATGGGCTTTTGTAATTTGTCCTTGTCATCTCTGTCAGTAGAATATTCATTGCTCTGTAAGGAAATATCTAAGGTATCCTTTGGAAAATGTCCAAATCATGTCTCGAACAATGAGTTCTAAGTGGATGAATTCAATTCGCTGTTGTATGCATGTTGTACATAAGGAAGTTTCTCATCCCACAACTTAAGATGCTTGTGATAATAGCCCTAGAATAAGTGCATCACTCTGCAACTGACAACCTTTGTTTTCATGTCAGTCTGTGGATGAAATCTCATCGCTCTATAAGGAAATATCTAAGGGATCCTTTGGAAAATATCCAAATCATGTCTCGAACAGTGAGTTCTAAGTGGATGAATTCAATTCCCTGTTGTATGCACGTTGTACATAAGGAAGTTTCTCATTGCACAACTTCGGATGCTTGTGATAATAGCCCCAAAGTAAATGCATCATTGTGTGGTTGACAACTTGTTTTCATGTCAGTCTGTGGATGAAATTTCATGATGATCTTCAACTTGGTATCCATCATTCTCCACAAACTTGTCCAAAATTCTTTAAGAAAATGAGAGTCTTGATGAGACACAATGGATGTGGGGAACCTGAAGTGGACCCATTGAAATTAGAAGAAGAGATGAGCAGTCTTCTTTGCAGTGATTTGCATTTTACAAGGCATGAGGACACACATTTTGATAAATCGATCCACAATGACATTCAAAGAGACATAAGCTCTCCTAAACAAAGGAAAACATCCAACAAATTTAATTAATATAGTTTCCCATGGATGAATTAGAATAGGGAGTGATGAGAAGAGCCCCAATTTCCTAT
>APFE031452761.1:7327-70648 GCA_000404065.3 Pinus taeda
TTCTCGGATAGATCTTTCTAACGAGCTATCATACGTGTCAAACGGAGATCGTATGCCAACGTTACGACCCCGGGGAATTGATGTACCAATTTACCCAAAACGGGGCCCACAATTTGGCGTTTCATCTTCTAAGGGTCGGTTTTGGAATGTGAAGGGTTTTCCATTGTTTCTCAATAATAAATAGGCCTTCGAGCCTCATTGTAACACAAGTTCGGAACAGTTCAGGGACATGTAGCCGCACATCTCTTCTCAGAGATAAGCTACCATAGTCCTAGCTGGTTTATTTCCAATTCTGGTTGTAAGCATATTTCGGTATTTTCCATTAATGAAATGAAGTGTTATTTCTGCAGCATCTCTTTATTTATGGTTATCGCATCTCTGTATTTATGGTTATCTCTGTAATCTATTGCGTTCCTATTTAAATCCGGATCAAACTGATGGTTAAATGCCTCAATCAAAGGAGAAACTATTGCATGTCATCACATAGAATTCAAGTTCATAATTCCTTAACTAATTAACTCAAACTGAATTAATTAATTAATTAATTTACAAACTGCTGTTAATATCAAATTCGAATTTTACTTCCTATTTCTAGTCCAGGGATTGACTAAAATTGGAATCCACATTGAACTGCTAAAAATAGAACTTCTATTTTTTCTTCCCTGTTGCCCAATGTAGCACTGATGCCCAAACTGCTATTTTTAGCAGTGCTATTTTTAGCACTTCTATTTTTAGCAATTTCTTGTTGCCATTTTTCAACATAAGGTATTATAGGCATCAAAAAGGAGACCCAACAATATTTTTCCAGTCTAATGGACTTCCTGCCCAATCTGCATCGATGAAGCCACACAAATTCACTCCCTCTGTTCGTCTATACCAAAGTCCAAACTAGGTAGTGCCTTTGAGGTACTGTAGAACATTCATTACTTCCCTCCAAAATAGTTTGGTTGGCCTAACCATAGCTTGACTTAGTTGGTTGACTACATAGCACATGTCTGGTTGTGTGTTCACAAGATACATGAGTGAACCCACCAACTTCCAGTAAATAGTCACATCCACTTCCTCACTTGAAGTGGCATCCTTTTTCCTCCAGTTGGTCACCAGAGGAGTCTCCATGGATTTGAACCTATCCATGAAGAACCTCTGAAGTATCTCGTTGGCATAATTTCCCTGAGAGACAAATATTTCCACATCACCTTGTCATACTTCCAATCCAAGGATGTAGTGCATGAGACCCATGTCCTTCATCTCAAACTCTCTTGCAAGGTCATCCTTGCAAGCTCTGACTAGTTGCTCATCATCAATCAAGATCAAATCATCAACATATAAAACAATAATCAACAATCTACCTTCTACCAAAATATGATAGAGGTTTTCATCCGCTTCACTTTTGGTGAAGGCCAAACCACTGAGATAACTATCGATCCTAGTGTACCAGGCACAAGGTTCTTGTTGAAGACCATATAATGCTCACTTGAATCTGTACACATGATACCCTTGATTAAAAGTCTTGAAGCCTTCTATTTGATTGATATACATCTCCTCCTCAATAACTCCATTGAGGAATGTTTTTTCACATCCATCTAGTGGATCTTCCACTCCCTTTGTGCAGCCAAAGCAAGGATTGGTTTGAGGGATGAGTACCTTGCTACAGGAGAAAAGGTCTCCTCATATTCGATCCCCTCAACCTGAGAGTACCCCTAGGCCACAAATATGGCCTTGTACTTTACTATGCTTCTGTCTGTTTCTTGGTTCACCTTGAAGATACATCTTGAATCCAAAATTGATTTATTTGTTGGTCTTGCGACCACTTCCCAAAAAAATTTATTCACAATGAATTCATACTCCTCCACCATTGAATCAACCCATATAGGTTATTCTACCACTTCGTTGAAAGAGGATGGTTCAATCTCTATTAGCTCAGTCATTAAAGCCATGTAGCCAGTGTACCAATCTGGTGACCTTCTCTGTCTGAACTAATTTGAATGAGCACCCACATTCTCCCTCACATCCTGCATAAGTCTCTCGGTTTCTTCGGTTCTCTTCCTACCTTTTCTGGATGGTTCTTCTTGAGTGTCTTTCTCCACTCTTTGCTCTTCAACTTGTGGCTACTCCATAACATTGTGAGGCTCCTCCTTTGGAGCTAAAATCTTCCCCTCTTGTGGGATCTAAATCTCTATCTCAAGATAACATTGTATGCTTTTGTCTTCATCAAATTTGACATCTCGTCACACAACCATCTTTCTGAGGGATGTAAAATACACACGATAGTTGTGGGAATTTCTGTGTAACCCAAACATACCCCCAACTCTGTTGTCATCTCTAGCTTCTTCCTTGATTCTTTGGAGACATGGCAATAGAAAGAGGCTCCAAAGATCCTTAAGCGCAACACATTTGACTTCCTCCCTAAGAAATAATCCACTGGTGTGACCATGCCATGAGTCTGATGAGGACTAATGTTCTACAAATAGATCGTTGTGTTGCATACTTCATCCCACAAGTGCAGATGTAGGATTTGGTCATGCAACATCGTTGATGCTGCTCCCACAATGTTTTGGTTCTTCTTTTTAGCCACCCATTTTGTTGTGGGTTGTGGGGGGTTGTCAACTCTCGTTGAATGCCTTCTTTAGCACAAAAAGTTTTAAACTCATTCAACACGTACTCACCTCCATTATCACTCTTAAGAAGCTTCACCTTCTTTCATGTTTCTTTCTCCAACGATGCCTTGAACTCTAAGAACTTGGATAAAGTCTCATCCTTCTTCCGCATGAAGATGATCCAACACTTTCATGAATAATCATCAATAAATATGACAAAATATTTTTTCCTGGCAATGGAGGCTATCAAGAAAGGTCCACAAAAATCACAGTGGATCCTTTCAAGGACTACATGTGATTTGTTGTCCTAATCATGGAAAGTGGCTTTTGTGTACTACCCCAAGGTACACCCTTTGCATGTGCCTTTCTGCTCTAGTGCTATTTTGGGGAGGATTATGGTAATCTACTACATGATCTTCAAAGTGCCATGATGAAAATGGTTAAGTTTTCTATGCCAAAGTTCGCTGACATAGCCACTTTACACCTTCTTCGCCTTTGTGCTAAATGCAACACAACCCTCCAAATCTAGCTTGTAGAGATTCTTCACACAAACCCCAATCTTCTTCACCTGTCCCATGGTTTTGTGTCCCAGGAATTCCTTTCCTTTGTTGAATATCACATCATAACCATGGTCTTCCAAAACTGCAACTGAGACAAGATTCTTCTTTAGGATTGGAACAAACATCACATCCTTGAGCCTGAGAGGGGAGCCTGACTCCCTTTGAAAGGTGATTGTACCAATCCCAGTTGCATTGTACCTTTCATCATATCCCATCTCGATGTGCATTTGGAGATCCTTCTCCTCCAAATCACTGAAAAATATATATATTCCCCATCATATGGAACGAGACACCGCTTTCGAGGTACCCACCACTTCCCATCATTGTGCTAGCCATGCATGTATTGAGAATAAAATCAAGCTCGAACTGTGAAGCTAATGCTTCACCCACTGCTCCTCCTAAGGTATTCTTTCTTGTCTTCTTGTGTGGGCACTTCGTGGCATAGTGCCCTAATTCATGACAGTGAAAGCACTGGATTCTAGACAAGTCTTTCTTCTTACCCCCTTGACTAGATTCTGCTTTGGATTGGGATTTATTATGTTTCTATTTTTTTCCTTCCATACAAGGCATATTTCTCCTCATCCTCACCCTTGGATGAAGTCCCATCTCTAGTATTCTACCTTATTTCCTCCTGTACCAAATCAGACCATAGGCATTCCTAATTTGGTAGTTTCTCCCTCCCATTCACCAAATCTTGGTAGTTGTGCCAGCTCTTGGGAAGGCCTACAAGGGCTATGCTAACCAAATCATCCTCTGCTACAGTAATCCTAACTTGACCAAATTCATCATGACTTTGTGCGAACCTGCTCAAGTACTGGGGAATGGTCTTGTTCCTCTGCATCTTGATATTTCGAAGTTTGTCCTTGAGTGCCAATTTCCCATGGTCACTACTATTTTGTAACAAATCTATCATTGCTTGCCACATTTCATACATAGTCAATTTCCCATGGATATTTGAGATAGTGCGGTCTTGTACTCCCTCCAATATGATTCTCCTCACCTTGGTTACACACTTCTTCCATTCTTCCATATCCTTAGCATCAGATGATGTTGGTTTTAGAATATCATTATCAATTAATTAATTCAACCCATCATCCTCCAATACTACCTCCATGCAATCCTTCCATGCAACATAATTTGAGCTTCCTTCGAGGGCCTACTCTAGCCTTAGTCCATTAAAGCCATATTCTTAGTACCGAAGAAAACCTACAATGCTAATCTAAAAATTTGAACCTCCTGCAATGACAACATCGAAATCTCTGCTCTACAGTGATTCTAGCTTTGATACCATGTAGAAATTAATGTGTAGATTCAATACTGCTCATGAAATTTACTAAATCACAAGACTTGAAGCTACTCTATTGATGAGGAGAAGTTAATTCACCATCTAGAACAAGAATCATAGAGATACAAAATGAAACATCACACATGCACAAATATTTATCTAGGGGAAAGAAACTGCTCAAAACCCCTTACTATCTATATTTCATTAATCAGAGAATAGAGATGAAATACATATGCTTGCTCATGCCTGAGCAAACCCTGCAAGTGTATAGTCTATCCCTCTTCCTGACTGACTAACTGTGGCCAACACTTAGCCAATTTTCAAGCCCTCCAAGCTCCTATTTCCTTGCATTATTCCCTTGGGAAATTGGCCCTATTGTTTAGGAATTTCCCACCACGGAATTACACAATTTCCTTAGGTCCTTTCTCTAACTGCATGCACCTGTACACATTGGAATAGGCTACAAATGATAGTACACTACCTTGGAATCTCCATCTAACTAGGTAACTCAAATTCTCTACATGAAACAATTATTTTTGGTTGATTGATCAATTAACTGGTTAATCACTGAGTGTGGTTGAAGTTCCACTTCCATAACTTGATCTCCACTAGTTCTTTTAACAGTTAGAACTAGTTAAACTGAGAATAACTCAAATTAACTTAAATGGATTGCTACAAATTATTAATCAAATATACTAAAATAAACTCAAGCTTCCCCAAATCGAATTAACTAAGTTAACTGAGTGACAAGTGCCATGTCATCTCTGTTAACTACCTTCAAGATTTCTGTTGAAAAAGAAATTTGAATTTTCTTTAGTTTGACCAAGGCAAAGTCAAATTGAGATTTTCTTGCTAAATTTTCAACATGGATCATACTGTGGTACCTTGAGAGGCATTATCATTATTGGTGGTTTCTCTCACATCCATTAATGACTTACATCATTGGTTGTTAATCATATGGTGTCTAACATCTTCGACTCTAGCTAATTTATTCACATGCCTAGACCCGTACCATCAAGTGACGAGATAGAAGACCCTGAATCTAGTTCCATCCATCCGGGTTGTGATATTAGAATTCATATAAGATTACAAAGTATGATGGCTATGATCATTCAGACAGTCATCTAAGAATGGGTCCACACTCTATCATCAATGGACAAGGCTTCTTTTATCCTTGTAAATGTATATTGGCTTATATGTTGAGTATGCGTATGCCTCCATCAAAAATGACATCATGATGATAATATGTATTGTAACAGATGATGATCTCAACAAATTCGTTATTGATCCAAACTTGTCACAAGGCAAAGCACTTCAATCCTCAACCACTGCTTTTAACTTTGTACTTTAGGGGGGAATTTGTTACAAACCATTTTGTCGCATTTACTCTTGAAAACCCAAATCAATCAACATCCTTAACACCTTATCATTATCACTTTCCAAATCCTTAAGAATCACCTCTCCAAAAAAAATGAATTTATGGGTCAATCAGCTAAAAAACCATGTTTTAGCCCCAGTTCACCCTGCACTTCAATCCACATACAATGGTTCCAATTTGCATAACTGAGCACCAACACTGACCAGTGAAGGTTACTCTACTTTTCAAGTGTGATGGTTCTATAATTTTGGGAAAAATAAAAAAGATATTTACGAAACTTCTCCTTCCAAAAGCTTCTAAGGTATTTTTAACCATTTATCATGGATAAAGATCTCAAATTCCTACTTTATAGGTCTTATCTCTTATCCTTAGATATTATCCCCTTTCATATGGATATCTTAAGCCTAGATTGGTAAATCATAAACTACCACTTTTACCCTATAAATTCACTTCCTCCCATAGAGTTTGGGTTCGATTTTGGAGATTACTAGTGCCCTCATGCTGCTATTTTGAGCTTAAGGAATCATCCTTCATTAATGCATTACGTTTGAGTTTGAAGGCTTGCTTTGTGGCAACGAAGGATAATACAATTGGGGAAACATAAACAAAGTCAAGCATCTATAAATGGTTGTAACTCTCTCCTTCATTTATTCATACAAAAAGCACCATGTTTTTCTATACTTGTGTCATGTTCATGCTTATGTATTTCAATGTCACTTGACTCATTAATTAGAGACATTGATTTATTCTACATGGATATTGTAGTTCTATTTCTTGTTTTAGTCATGTTTGCAGGTTCCATTTATAACTCTTAGAGCTAGAGTTGGAACTTACAAGCAAGGATAAGAGGATGACTTACTATAGATTCCAGGTAGGTATCTTTTCCATATTCTAATATCTCTAAGGAAAACATAGATATTTTTTCCCCTGTTGTTTCTAGATCATGCCTCTAGATCTAAGGAAATCATTTTTGTCCACAGAAGTGAATTTTCCACATAACAGTATGAGCAAACCATATCATTTTTCAGTTGTGCATTGAGAGATGCATAAATAAAATATACAATTTTAGAGAAAAAATAATATTCTATAGTGAAATAATTCAAATATTTTAGAGAATATGTTCTCCATTCAAAATTGATAGCATATGCACCATCGATGATAATAAAGGAGATTCTCACGCAACCTGATAGTGTTGGTAGACAAGGGAAATGGATAGAAAAGATCTAGGAGTATGAAATGGAGATCAAACCTACAAAACTCATGAAGGGTCAAGGATTGGCCAAGCTTCTCAGTGAATCCAGCCATACAAAACTTGAGATGTACACCAATGAAGATATTTGGAACATATATGAAGAGGAGAATCCATAAGAAACTTCTTCTTCAAATGAAGAGAATCCACAAGAACCTCTTCATCCTGGGAGAGAGAATCCACAAGAACCTCTCATTCCAGTAGGAAGGAATCCACAAGAAACCTTCCCAGTAGAAGGAAGGAATCCATAAGAACCCTTCCAGAAGGGCCTTTCAAAGTTCCATAACTCCATTTGTTATCAAGACATAATATTCTTCTTGCAAAATTTACAATGTCCTCTTGATTTTCCCAAATCCAAATGTAGATCCTTGAAACTAAGAGAAAACATGTATTTCATTATAGATGGAGGTTTGTATTGGAAATACCCTATGACGTTCTTCTTACAAGTATCATTGAAGATCAAATGCAGGAAATTACTTCAAAAATTCATTGTGGAGTATGTGGAGGCCATCAAGCATGGAAATTCACATCACACAATATTTTAAGAGTTGGATACTATTGACCTTTTCTTTTCAAAGATACCAATGTTGTTGTTAGATCATGTTCATAATGGTGAATGTTCATGGGAAAACACAAGCTAAATATATACTATTGAATCCTATTAAATTTGAAACTCCATTTAACTATGGAGACTAGATTTCATTAGAGATATACATCCTAACTCAAGTGGTCAACACCGTTATATCCTCATAGCCATTGATTATTTCACTAAGTGGGTGGAAGCCAATTCGAGTCAGGAGGTTGATGAGAAAATCATTATCACATTCCTCGAAGACTGCATTCTTTTGAGATTTTGGTGTCCTAAGAGGATGGTCATAGATAATACCCAAGATTTCAAATCATCCAATATTACAACTAGAATTGGTACATTCCATAACTTACTATCCACAAGGGAACGAGCTAATAAAATCCCAAAAAAAAAATTCGTATAAGAATAATCAAAAGGATGTTGGACATAAAAAAAAGTGTTGGGATGCCAACCTCAAATACGTGCTCTGGGAAGACAGAATCAACAAATATTGACACATCTCCTTATCATGGTGTGTGGTACATATGTCATTTTTCCCATGAACCTCACCCTATAGGTAATGAAATTACTATAAGAAAGGGAACCATACACTAGCCCAATGTCAAAAAGAATCTATTAACTGATAGAGGTTCAAACACAAAGAGAAAATCTTTGAGCAGGACTGAAGCTTAACAATAGAAAAGGAAAGTTGTTTTTGACAAAAGAGTGAAGGAAAAAAATATTAAAATGGGATATCTGGTGTTGAAATGGGACTAAATCTGAGAAAACAAAGGCAAGCATGGGAAGTTTGATAATTTATGGATTACCTCGTTCAACTATAAGAAGTCCAAGAAAACAACACTTATCAACTTGAGACTCTCGATGGATATTTCCTTGGGAATCCTATCAATGGCAAGTTCCTGAAGAAATTATTTGTTTAAGTACTTTTCATGGAAAAAATAAATAAAGAAATAAAAAGAAAAGAAAATATTTGGTTTCAGATTCTCATTTACAACAATTTTCCTTTGAATGTTGTAATTTTCAGTTTTCAATAAGAAAGATACAAGGGGAAGAAAGGAAGTCAATTTGAAGGAGGCTCCATAGCCCAACAAAGGCACTAGAACTACAAGGTCTTAATAGGTCACAAGGACTCATTGCTCCCATGCAGTCGATATTGGTGCCAAAATGCACCATTCATAAGAATTTTTTCTTCAAGGGTTCTCAAAGCTAAAGAAGGTCCCAAGAGCATCCAAAGGTCCAAGGTATAACTGGTAGCATAAAGGGGCTTTAATATCGGTTCACATGGCGCCAATGACCCAAAAACTTCCCAGACACACCAACAACGTGTGTCAGTGGGTGTGCAACGACAAAGGGTGTCGAAGTAATGGCAAGCACACACAGGAGATCTTGGTGCATAGATCCAATGATGGGTGTAAAGGCCGATCAGATGACTCACACCACTCTGCATTGCTGAGTTGCACTAGAGTTAATGTGTTGGGAGGGCACAAAGAAGAATGTGTGGTGGCTCCTCATTCCCTTTATGCCCCTTCCAAACTTTTAATAGAAAGTTTTGGGGCCATGCAATGGGTCTCGCAAGAAGCTTATCACATCAACCCGCCTTGCCAACTAGCCACCTCACCACCTTTGTGCCACGTTTGGATCCTTGCCACATCAACATATGAAATGTGGGCTCGAATGCATCATGTTGATGTCATCATGATGTTAGTCCTAAGAAATTCCCATGACATCGTACCACGTGTTAAGGATTTTTTTTTTATAAAATGATGGTTCGGGTGCAATTTCATTAGCATTTTATTCACATGACCTCCAACTCAGACTTTTTTTCACTCACCAAAGTTGGAAAACTCAAATCTAACCTCTACAAGCTCAAATTCAAATTTGTAAACCACTAATCCTCTTTCCCATTGCGAATTCAACCTGCTAAGACTCCATCAAGCTGAATTTCCAATGAATTTGAACTTGAGCATAAACCCTAGCCTTGTTCATGAAGAGCACTCTTCCACTCATGGAATCCCATTTTCACAAGATTCAATCCTTCGCCTCACATAATTAACCATACAAGCACAATAATGAGTTATAATTAAGCCCATAACACCCCATAATTCTCCAAATTATAGCTCCAACCCTATAATGCGACATTTGCATGCACACACTCAAAATCTTTCTAAAGCTTAGTAGTTTCAAACTAATTCCCCCCTACAACATTATCCAATCCCATTGGTCACATGGCACTTTCCCATTGGTTAAATTAACCCCATTAATAAATCTAATACCTTGCCACCTTCACCTTGCCTCACCAAACCTATCATCTTTCCCCTCAACAAGTCTTACAGCCTCAATGATCGCCTCACCAACCCCAAGTGCTTATGATAAATTCCAAATAGCCATATTTCTATGATCAATATGTTGATGTCAAAGATCCCCTTCTCACAACCTATGACATGAAGAAGGAAATACAATTAATACATAACAATTCTAATTCAATTGGTGACTTCAACAACTCATTTGCTTCAAATATGGTGAGAATAGTGGTTCCTCAAGTTTCCAACTTGCCGGAAATGGTTGCATGGTGTGCCAACATATACCTACTAGATAAAATAATTATCACATCTAATCAATGAGATAATCCAGTTGTCAAAATTACACGAGAAACCATTGTAGCAATGGTATCATTTTTGGACATGGAGATCCGCAAAATTTGGGCATGGAAATATTATAAGATCAATAGAGGGGCCTCTCGCGAGAGGTTCAACAATGGATTATCCATGAGAGTGTCAAAGAAGGATTCATTTCCCCTTTTGGATCCCCTCCTTACCCTATCATAGTCTTTAATTCTATGTCTCAAATGACCTTCTCAATGATTGCCCAAGTCCTTGGTAGAAGCACTAATATCCTAGTAAATGAGTTAGTTATAGGTATCCTAGTCACTTTATGTCATCCATTCAATAAGGCATATACCAAATATGACTTCCCTTAGTTTTTTTCTGATGAGATCCATACCCAATTAATATATTATGGGGAAGAAAAATCTTTCTGGTATCAAGCATACCTAGTCTATCTCATTATCCATCAGAATTAACCCTATCTTGAAGACCTCAAGCTCAACATGCTAAATGAGAAAAATGTCATATTTCCTATCTTCGAGTGGCTTCCCCTAGTAATAATATCTAAGAATAACTAAGGATTCTTTAATTACGTGTCATCCTTTATGCCCATTGTGTACACTTTATTACATGGTGAACCCTTTCCTAGAGTTGCCAAGTTCCTTAGGGGAATATTATAGTTTTCTCCTAATATTAGGGTGGGTGTTTTGTATCTCTTTGAGAAATACATTGTCATAAGAATCTATGGATTTTAAGGGATACCATATCAACTACTAGCCTTTCTAACTCAATGCATCTTCACATTGGAATACATAAGGCAGAGGTTTTGTAGTGGCAATGTACATTTCGCTTCCCAGAAAGCAGTTGTGACTTTCCATTTGGCTCATGAAGTGGGTCCATTTTTGGGGAGAAGATGGAGTGTCTTGAGTGTAGTGGAAAACATTGTCAAAATCCTTGATTTCCCACAAGCAGGAGCATGGAAATATGATTCTCATAATATTATATATGAGAAAAGGAAGGACAAAAAGAGAGAATAACATAAGCATGATTTTAATCCCATGATAAAAGACTATGATAAAAAAGTCTACATGGGAAGAAGTCATAACCATATTACTCCCAATAGAATAAATCACCTCCCACCTCTCAGGAAGGAAAAGGAGTGCTTTATAGCCCATGGAAATAGATCAAGGGGTGAACATAACTCCAAGAGGTTCAAGGGGAAACAAGTAGAAGAATAGGATGATGAAGAAGAGGACACAGAGTCCCAAGATCTGGTGTTGTACAATAGATAATTGGTAGACCCAACTAAGCCAAATTTGACCATTCAACAAATGGATTCTACCATGTTGACACCAGAAGAAACAAAGTCAGGTGAGACCTCAAAACCTAAATAAGTGTCCAATGTGTAGCAATATCAAGAAATGGAAAAGCAAGCATCTAAGGAGAGAGATAAATATCAAGATAGCTGATAACCAAAAACTCCCTAGTATGCAACTGAAGAGTGTCTTAGACCATGAGAAAGGGATTTTCAGAATGGCAATTTTGCAATCCAAAGCTCAAGCAATCAGACCTATGGCAGACTATTAGGTTCACCAGATGTTCCTGCTAGTTGACCAGGTTCCATCAATAGACCTCATGGAGTTGGACATGTTGGTAACCCATATGATGCATAGGCATATGCATGGGACAAATGCCAATGCTAAGAAACTGCAAGAAATGCAAAAGAATGCAAGTATCTAGTTTAAATATGAGAGTATGGTGTGTAAATAAAGGAAAATCAAAATAAAGAATCTGGAAAACAAGACAGTCACCTGGCCACACACCCTCAAGACTTTAAGAAGTATAAAACTACATTAGAGGATAAGGATAAAGAGATAAACATAATGACAAATCAATTAAAGATCCTGGATGCACACCCTGTGAAGACTAATGAACTAGTAGTGGAAGGGAAGGAAACCAGGATTTGAGGGAGAAGATTCATGACATGAGAATAAAGATCAATCAGTATAAGGATCAGTTTGTGCTACTAGAGGCACAAATATAGGGGATGAAAGAGAAAATAGGAAATACACTAGGAAGTTACAAGCTCTTCTCTCTAGTCGATAGAAAGAGTTGAAGAAAAAGGAAGACGAATTGGAGGATACAACATTGGATTTTTATCACAAGAAAAAGGAGTATCAACAAATTAAAGCAGAAATTGAGGTGCTGAAGAGAAAACACCCAAGAAAATCCTCATTTAAAGCTACTAAAACAATAATCGAGGACAAAATAATTAAATTTGCATATAGGAATTGGGAGCATATTGAGCTACTGCAAGAAAATACATAGGTTGTTAAAAGGGCACACAAGGATAATTCTCATAAGAAACAAAGATCATAAAAACATAAAATTAAAATATAACATTTTTTGCTGGATTTCGTTCTTCATATATTATTTTTTCTTATTATAACTTTATGTTAAAACCAAGATGCATGGATGCTCAGACTTGAAGATACACAAAAAAAAACCCAACCGACTTATAGGTAACGTTTACACTTTCATGCATAGATTTTCTAGAGAAAAATAAAATAAAATAAATCAGATTTAGATGTTCGCAAGCTCCACATTGTAGTACAACGTAGTGTGACTCTGGGGCCAAAACATGCACTACCATTCTTGTGAATTTTGACTTCAAATTCATCTAAAAAAATTAAGGTGGTGACCAAGCCATCTGCTTATTTGAAAATTTTCTTGCCATTTTCACTTGCACTCCCTTGTGTTGTATCTTCCTCTACCTTTTTAGTCACTATGTTATTCACCTTCATTATGCTTATTCCTAACCCTTTCATTTTTAAACCTTTGGTCTTCTTTCTTTCTGACTTATCTTGGAAACACCAACATTTTGGAATGTCCAAGGATAGTGTGTCATTTCCTCCATGCCATTCATCTCAAGGAAGTAGTAAATGCAAAATCCATTTGGTCTACTTTCTTCTTCCTTGTGCATGGACATTCTTGTGAATTTGGGCTTCAAGTCATTTCAAAAAGTAAAGTGGTAATCAAACCTTATCTCTTTATTTGAAGGTTTTATTTCATTTTTAGTATGGAATCCCTTATGCTTTTTCTTCCTCCTTCATGATGATCACTTTGGTCTTCACCTTGTCATTTTACTTGGTATTAAACTTATGTTTTGTTTAGCCTTTGGTCTTCTTGCATGTACCCAATATTCTATAAAGTGTGTGGGCTTGTATGGGAAAAAAATATTACTATAATGTAACAGAAAAGGATTTAATTAAATTAATAGCTAGGCATTTAGAAGAACTGTACTTGAAAAAAATATTTTTGCCACATTATATTTACTTGATATGGTTCCACTTAAAACAAATCAATTTCCAAAGTTTGGTAGCTTCATTTATGCTCATAAAGGAATGCAACAAATATATTAAATTCACTTCGTTAGAATTAGTGTACACATATGCAAGATTAATATTTCATATTTTATATAGCCTTAAATTCGTTATTGAAACATATACATGCAACCTAGTGGCCAATATTATTCATAGTGTGGCATTGGTTCAAATTATGCATCTTCCAAAGATAAATTGATGTCACAATTATAGGTTAGGATGGGTCTAACCTTAATCGATGTGTTGTCATTTTTATATGTGATGGAACTTGATGATTAAGTGTTATCTAAGAAATTCATTTCTATGGAATGATGGTTGGGTTGAAATGATGCCATGGGATTTCTATAATTTGTTTAGCCATAAGAATTTCTTTTTCATGCATTCCCTTTTAGCTAGAGATAGGAAATGTGCATTAATGAAGCTTGTAAGAATTTATTAATGCATCCAATATTGAAAATCATATTTACAATTACACAACACTACAATCCCATTGGCCATGGTTGACGAAGGAAATGAGGACTAGGGTTGAATTAACATAAAGAATCAAAAGGGGTCCCTTCGACATAAAAGCAATACAACAAAAATGCATTTATGATGGCTTAACAAATTTTTGTCTTTCCTTCTAATGATCAATTGAAAAATGTTTGCAAATATCACCCAAAGTGTTGGGTGTAAGTCAAATTTGGTGGGACCATCATGGAAGAAACCTTTTTTCTATTAGAAATATCAATTAGAGCAATTTTACCCATTGAAATATTGATATAAACCAGAGAAATAGGGGATTTAATGGAATAAAACAACAAATCATAAAGACTTGAATGAAAAAAGGTATCTTCAAACTCTAATATTCAAAGATGAATGTGAGGGAGGCATCATTATGAAACACTAACTAAGTGGTTTGAACCTTTGATAGATCTCATATAAGGATAAATGAAGATACAAGTTTCCTTTCCATTGATTTAACCAAATTTTTGCTAAGTAAAAGTAAGTTGTATTTGTGACAAAGTCACAATAGTGAAGTTCTTTCACTTAAATTTTTAAAGAAGAAAATGTATTTTGTTATTTCATATATACCTAGAGGTATACAAAAGTTCACCAACATTGATATTGCCATGAATTCAAATAGTAATGACATAGATAATTAAGACTATGAATACATATCCAATTTGAGAATGTAACCTTTTGAATTTTGATTGATCTATAAATGTGTTTTTTTAATTAGGTTTATTTTCCTCTTATTACATATTTATTATTTGTTATTATAATCCTTGTGTCTACTTCTCCATGGTGTGAGTTATTATTTATAATAATTTTTTTTTACTCATATATTATGTTAAGATCAAATGTTTAGATCTATATAATACAATTTTACATGATCACACTTATATTTTCTAAGTTAATTTAGATAATTGGCCTCATGTTATGTTTCTATGAATTGTGTTTAGTTATACTTATAATATGTTTGATCTATTTATGAATTAGAATTCATTTAATGTTACGCATAAACCTAAATTTTTTATTGAAAATATTATATCATGATATTAGATACTTTTAAATTAATAATGCTATTACAACTACAAAATAATATTACTATACACATATAACGCTACAATAAATTGTACTAAAATAAATTATGCTAAATTATAATATAAGATGGAAAATGAATATTATATAACATAATATTACAACAAATTACACTATAACCATAAAGTCACAACAAATTATAAATCTATTTATGAATTAGAGTTTATTTAATGTTACACATAAACTTAACTCTTTTATTGAAAATATTATATCATAATACCAGATATTTTTAAATTAATAATACTATTACAACTATAAAATAATATTACTATACACATAATATTACAATAAATTATACCTAATTATTAATAAAAAAATAGAAAATTAATATTATATAAGATAATATTACAACAAATTACACTATAATCCTAAAGTCACATCAAATTATAACATCATTGCAGATTAGATAAACATATTTATGACCAAGGACAACAAATTAATATTATATTATTATGATAATATTGTAATAAATTATAATATACTCCTACATTTATGAAAAGATATAATATCTAACATATCACAATGATAAATTATGACCAAATATGACAAAATTAATTTTATACAACAAAATAGGTTACACTAAACAATAAAAATATGATATCTTGCAATTACTAATATAATAAGAAAATGATTTATTAAATTATATGATGCAAAATCACAATTTTAACTTATATTACATTCATTTTGACTGTTCTCATGATAATGTTGTTCGCCGATGGTCGTCTCTATTTCGACCCCGGGCTTAAAGTACCAACGCTGACTTTTAAATTCTGTATAGATCGACGGTCGGGATTGAGTTGGAAGATAATATCCTTCGTCTAATCATGGATGGACGACTGCTATGAAGGGATGCAATTTAAATTTTTTAAATAAGAGAGATCTATTTAAATCTTATTATAATATTCTAAAAATACTATTAATAATAAAATAATATACGTTGTGATCATAAATAATTATTAATATTAATTATGTATTTATTATATTAAACAACTTTAAAAAAATTATGATTTTTTAATCATTTCAAGGAGTTTTACAACCCTTTCATAAATATATGTAAATAGTTAATTTAATAAAATATTAAAAAAAATTAATTTTAAAAATACAAAATATTAATATTTAGTACAACTTTCTATATTTTTGTATTTATTAAGGATCATTACAAATATATTTATAGTGTTCATTTCAATTACAATAATTTTAATTTTAATATTTTATAAATATAATTTTAGAAAAACTAAGTGAATAAATTAAATTTAGAAAAATATTATTTAAATTTATTTTATTTTATTTTATTACTTTGTTTCTTTTTTATTGGACTATTTCATTAAATTATCTTAATATGGAAATCAACCATGGTTCAACATCGCATTTTGACAAATATTGTCTCCATATGAAAAATCAATCTTTGTCAACCATGGTCCAATTTGCATTTTGACAAAGATTGTCTCAACACGAAAATCAACCATGGTCAAACATGGTCATCCATGTTTATTTTAGGGTTTAATATTATTCCCTTGGGTTTCTAGTATTAATCCCTTGGGTTTATAATATAAATCCTTGGGTTTATTGATATAAGGGATCATATTCCTAGGGTATAATATTATCCATAGGGTTTATAATATTAATCTTAGGGGTTAATATAAATCCCTTGGAGTTATAATCATGGTTAACCATGGTAAATCATGGTCCAATGTCGCATTGTGACAAAGATTGTCTCAATATGAATAAAAACCATGATCAACCATTGTCAACCATTGTCAACCATAGTTAATCATGGTCAACCATTGTCCAACTTCACATTATGACAAAGATTGTCGCAATATGAAAATCAATTATGGACAAGCATAGTTAACCGTGGTCCAACGTCACATTGTGACAAGTATTGTCTTAATATGAAAATCAACCATGATCAACCATGTTTATTTTAATGTTATAATATTTACCTTAGGGTTTGTATACCTTGGGTTCATAATATTAGTCCTTTGGGTTTAATATTATTCCCTTGGGCTCATAATCCCTTGTGGTTTGAGTATTAATCCCAAGGGTTTATTATTCCCTTGGGTTTATAATATCAATCCCTTGGGTTTATAATATCAATCTCATGGGTTTATTATTCCCTTGGGTTATAAAATCAATCATGGTCAACCATGGTCAATCATAGCCAACCATGGTCGATCATAGCCAATCCTGGTCAACCATGGTCAATCATAGCCAACCATGGTCGATCATAGCCAACCATGGTCAACCATGGTCAATCATAGCCAACCTTGGTCAATCATAGCCAACCATGGTCGAATGTTGTATTGTGACAATGATTGTCGCAATATGAAAATCAACCATGGTCCAACGTCGCATTGTAACAAAGATTGTCTCGATATGAAAATCAATCATGGTCAACCATGGCCCTATGTCACATCGTAAAAAATATTGCCTCGATATGAAAATCAATCATGGTCAACCATGGTCGTGCGACAAGGATTGTCTCAATATGGAAAGTAACCATGGTCAACCATGGTCAACAATGTTTATTTTAAGGTTTATAATATTTATCTTAGGGTTTATATACCTTGGGTTTATAATTTTTATCGCTTGGGTTTATTGTTCCCTTAAGTTTATAATATCAATCCCTTGGGTTTATTAATCTAAGGGTTCATATTCCTAGGGTTTAATATTATTCCCTTAGGTTTATAATCCCTTGGGTTTTAGTATTAATCCCTAAGGTTTATTATTCCCTTAGGTTTATAATATCAATCATGTTCAACCATGTTTTATAAATTCAATCATGGTCAACCATGGTCCAATGTAGCATTGTGACGAATATTATCTCAATATGAGAATCAACCATGGTAAACCATGGTCCAATGTCGCATTGTGACAAATATTATCTTGATTTAAAAATCAATCATGGTCAAGCAGGCTCAATCATGGTCCAACGTGACATTGTCACAAGGATTGTTTCAATATGAAAATCAACCATGGCCAACCATGGTCAACCATGGCAAACCATGTTTGTTTTAGTCTATATAATATTTATCTTAAGGTTTATATACCGTGGGTTTATAATATTAGTCCCTTGTGTTTAATATTATTCAACCATGGACAACCATGTTTTATAAAATCAATAATGGTCAACCATTGTCCAACATCGCATTGCAGCAACAATTGTCTCAATATGAAAATAGATCATTGTCTCAATCATGGTCCAACTTCAAATTATGACAAAGATTGTCTCAATATGATAATCGTGGTCAATCATGGTCAATATTGGTCAACCATGATTTATAAAATCAAACCTGGTCATCCATGGTCAATCATGGTCAACCATGGTCAAACGTTGCATTGTCATAAAGATTATGTTCATATGAAAATAAACCATGGTTAAGCATGTTCAACCATTGTCCAACGTCGCATTATGACAAGGATTGTCTCAATTTGAAAATAAACCATGGTAAACCATGTTTATTTTAGTGTTTATAATATTTATCTTAGGGTTTATATACCTTGGGTTTAAAATATTAGTCCCTTGGGTTTAATATTATTCCCTTGGGTTCATAATCTCTTGGGGTTTTATTATTAATCTCTAGGGTTTATAATATCAGTCATGGTCAACAATGGTCAGTCATAGCTAACCATGGTCAACCTTGGTCGAATGTCACATTGTGAAAATGATTGTCTCAATATGAAAATCAACCATGGTCCACCGTCACATTGTAACAAATATTGTCTTGATATGAAAATTAATCATTGTCAACCATGGTCAACCATGGTCCAATACCAGATTGTGACAAGGATTGTCTCAATATGGAAATCAACTGTGGCCAACCATGGTCAACCATGTTTATTTTAGGGTTTATAATATTTATCTTATGGTTTATATACCTTGGTTTTTAAATTTTTATCCCTTGGTTTTATTACTCCCTTCAATTTGTAATATTAGTCCCTTGGGTTTATTAATCTAAGGGTTCATATTCCTAGGGTTTAACATTATTCCCTTAGATTTATAATCCCTTGGGTTTTTAGAATAATCCATAAGTTTTATTATTCAGTGAGGTTTATAATATCAAACATGGTGAACCATGTTTTATAAATTCAATCATGGTCAACCATGGTTCAACATCGCATCATGACGAATATTGTCTCCATATGAGAATCACCAATATTAGTCCCTTGGTCTTAATGTTATTCCCTTGGGTTCATAATCCCTTGGTGTTTTAGTATTAATCCCTCTGATTTATAATAACAATCCCTTGGGTTTATAATATTAATCCCTTGGTTTTATAATATCAATCATGGTTAACCATGGTCAACCATGGTAAGATGTCACATTGTGACAAAGATTCTCTCAATATGAAAATCAATCATTGTCCAACATCGCATTATGATAAAGAATCAATTATGGTTAACCATGGTTCAATGTTGCATTGTGACAAAGATTATTTCGATTTGAAAATCAATTATGGTCAAGCATTTTCAACCACGGTGAAATGTTACATTGTGAGAAGGATTATCTCAATATGGAAATCAACCAAAGTCAACCATGGTCAAGCATTTTTATTTTAGGGTCTATAATATTTATCTTAGGGATTATATACCTTGGGTTTATAATTTGTATCCCTTGAGTTTATTATTACATGGTTCAACGTCACATTATGACAACGATTGTCTTGATTTGAAAACCAACCATGGTCAACCATAAATGTTTATAATATTTATCTTAGGATTTATAATATTAGTCCCTTGGGTTTAATATTCTTCTCTTGGGTTCATAATCTATTGGAGTTTTAATATTAACACATAGGGTTTATTATTCCCTTGGGTTTATAATATCAATCCCTTGGGTCTATTATTCCCTTGGGTTTATATATCAATCCCTTGGGTCTATTATTCCATTGGGTTTATAATATCAATCCCTTGGGTTTATAATATCAGTCATGGTCAACCATGATCAACTTTGGTTGAATGTCGCATTGTGACAATGATTGTCTCAATATGAAAATTAACCATGGTCCATCGTCACATTGTAACAAAGAATGTCTCGATATGAAAATCAATCATGGTCAACAATCGTCCAACGTCAAATTGTGACAAGGATTGTCTCAATATGGAAATCAACCATGGTTAGCCATGTTTATTTTAGGGTTTATAATATTTATCTTAGGGTTTACCTTGGGTTTATAATTTTTATCCCTTGGTTTTATTATTCCCTTGGGTTCATAATATCAATCCCTTGGGTTTATTAATCTAATGGTTCATATTCCTAGGGTTTAATTTTATTCCCTTAGATTTATAATCCATTGGGTTTTTAGTATTAATCCCTAGGGTTTCTTATTCCCTTGGGTTTATAATATCAATCATGGTCAACCATGTTTTATAAATTCAATCATGATCAACCATGGTCCAACTTCACATTGTGACGAATATTGTCTCCATATGAGAATCAACCATATTAGTCCCTTGGGCTTAATATTATTCTCTTGGGTTCATAATACCTTGGGGTTTTATTATTTATCCCTCCGGTTTATAATAATAATCCCCTAGGGCTATAATATCAATCCCTTGGGTTTATAATATCGATCGTGGCCAACCATGGTCAATCATAGCCAACCATGGTCAACCATGGTCGAATGTCACATTGTGACAATGATTGTCTCAACCATGTTGCAATGTTGCATTATGATAATGAATCAACTATATTTAACCATGGTTCATTGTTGCATCGTGACAAAGATTCTTTTGATTTGAAAATAAATCATGGTCAAACATTTTCAACCATGTTAAAATGCCACATTATGACAAGGATTATCTCAATATGGAAATCAACCAAGGTCAACCATGGTCATATATGTTTATTTTAGGATTTATAATATTTATCTTAGTGTTTATATACCTTGGGCTTAATTTTTTTATCCCTTAGGTTTATAATATCCATCCCTAGCATTTATTAATATAAGGGTTCATATTCGCAGGGTTTAATATTGTTCCCTTACATTTATAATCCCTTGGGTTTTTAGTATTGATCCCTATGTTTAATTTTCCCTTGGATTTATAATATCAATTATGGTCAAGCATCTTTTATGAATTCAGTCATAGTTGAACATGGTCCAACGTCACATTGTGATAGATGTTGTCTCAATATGAGAATCAACCATGGTCAACCATGGTACAATGTCACATTGTCACAAAGATTCTCTTAATTTGAAAATCAACCATGGTCAAATATGTTCAACCATATAATATGTTGGGTTTAATATTAAAAGTCCAAGTAATTATAAATGCTACAGAATAATATTGAACCCTAGGGATTAATATTAATTACAAACCCTGTATTTAATATTATAGCCTCGGAATATGAATCCTTATATTAATAAATCCAAGGGATTGATATTATAAACCCAAGGGATTGATAATACAAACCCAAGGGATTAATAATAAAACCCTAAGGGATTATAAACCCGAGGGAATAATATTAAATCAAGGGATAATAAATGCAAGGGACTAATAATAATAACCCTAGGGTTTGATTCCCTTAGGTTTATTTTATCAATCCATTGGGTCTATTGATCTAAGGGTTCATATTCCTAGGGTATAATACTAAATCCTGAAAGGATTATAAACCCAAGGAATTAATACTAAAAACCCAATCAATTATAAACCCACAGAATAATAAACCCAAGGGTTTAGTATTAAAAATGCAAGGGAATATAAACCCTATAGTTTTTAGTATTAATCCTTTGGGTTTATTATCCCTTGGATTAATCTTATTCCCTTGGGGTTTTAGTATTCCCCATTGGGTTTATTATTCTCTTGGGTTTACAATATCAATTCCTTGGGCTTATTAATCTAAGGGTTGATATTCCCATGGTATAATGTTATTCAGATGATCTACAATTAATTCTCTTGGATTTATAATCCCTTGGGTTTTTAGTATTAGCCCGTTGGATTTATTTTTCTCTTGCGTTTATAATGTCATTTCCCTGGGTTTTTTAGTCTAAGGGTTTATATTACAACGATTGTCTCAAAATTAAAGTTAACCATTGTCAACCATGGTCAACCATGTTTATTTTTGTGTTTATAATATTTATCTTATAGTTTATATGCCTTGGGTTAATCCCTTGGGCTTATAATTCCATAGGTTTTTAGTATTAATCCCTTGGATTAATATTATTGCCTTGGGTTTATAATCCCTTGGAGTTTTAGTATCAAACCCAAGGAATTGATATTATAAACCCAAGGGATTAATAGTAAAAAACCCAATGGATTATAAACCTCAATGTTTTTAGTATTAATCCCTTGTAGTAATATAATTCCCTTGGGTTTATAATTCCTCGAGTTTTTAGTATTAATCCCTTGGGTTAATATTATTTCCTTGGGTTTATAATCCCTTGCGGTTTTAGTATTGAACCCAAAGGATTGATATTATAAACCGAAGGGATTAATAGTAAACACCCAAGGGATTGTAGACCCCAAATTTTTTGGTATTAATCCTTTGTTATTTCTATTGTTATAGATTTATCATGGTAGATACAAATGAAGCCTTTGCCTATATCAACCACATTAAAAAAAAATTGTGGTTTTGCTAGTACATTACTATACATCAATTTACTTTAATTAATATACATTAGTGTGCATTACAACAATGTTCATACACTAAAGTACGTTAATATACACTAAACACAAAATAATGTATATTTAAATACATTAATATACTAATATGCACAATAATATACATTCATATATATAAATGCACAATATTGTATATAGAAATTCATATAATATACATTCATATAAATGTATATTATATAAATTTATATAAATGTGTATCTATAAATGTGGTTGATATATATGTATCGGTATTGATTAATGTAGTTGTGCTAATTACTTTAATTTCAACATTTTTTATTACTTATATATCAATCAATATTTTTACTCTAATTTTAATTTCATAATTTATTGAAATATCAACCGTATTTTTAGATTTACATTTTATAGGGCATTTGTTATTAATATTAAATTGAAGAAAATTACTAGAATTTTAACTAAATTAACAACTAAAGAACTAGCTTCAAACGTAAGAGAAAACAATATATAAACTTATGCTTTGGTTCTTACATAAACAGTTTTGCATGAAAATAGCGGGAAAATATGTGATGCCTAGTACACGAAAGAGTTAAATTTATAGAAACAATTCTCTGTGCTTTTTAAAAAGTTTAGAACTTCATTGGTTAAAAGTATTATGGAATTTGTTAGAGTTGTTATTTGAATGTGTATTTCAGTTTGCATTAAATTAATAAGTTTGTTATTTGTAATTTTAATATTTTTTTTTTTTTTTTTTTTGGAAATAATGATTTGAGAAATAATATCTTTAAGAAGTATGTTTATTTTTAAATAGAATTTTAAAAATTTTAATTTTAATTATTAATAATTATTAGATAGATGATAGAGATTTAATTTTGATATTATTTTAAGAATATTTTTTAATTGTTGTTTAGGAAGTATTTTTGGGAGGAGATGTTGTAATGTTTTAACATTTAACTAAGTTAAAATTAAATTAAATTAAAAATAAATTTAAATTTAAACATAAAATTCTACAACTCATAGTTTTTTCTTATGGTATTATTCTCTAATGTAGCTTATTTAAAAGTTAATAATTAAACCAACCTAGATCTATCTTAACTCTAGATCTACCAAGCGCCAAGAGAGATCAAGTCCCTCTCAACCCTTGGTAGATCTAGAGTTTAAATGGATCTAGGCTAGTAGTAGTCACGAATCAAAGATTAAGATTTATCTTGAAACTATTTATGTCCTTTTTACACTTTTTATTAAATTGATTAATTAAAACAAAAAGTTATATGAACAAGCGTCATATGAAATGAATTATGGTTGTGTTGTTGACAAGCCATGTTATTGACCATGATATTGTAACAAAGCCTATTTACAGGTTACAAATATCCATGCTTAAATGAGGTGAATCTCCATGGTTAAGAATCTTGTTACATGTTTTATTAATTGTATTATATGTTTAACTCATATATTTTATTATTTATAATTAAAATAATATAAAGTTATCATTTTTTTTTTTTTTTTTTTTTTTTTTGGCATTGTGAGTTGTATCATGAAGTAAGTGTTTTGATTCTTATTATTGATTAATGATATCAACATTTACCAACCACTAAATATATATTGCTACTTTATTAACTAATATAAAGAGGATATGAAATGGATAATCTAGTGAGCTAGTTTGAGTAGTTGGATGTTTTGAGATTGCAGTTGTCTATAATGAGACTTTTTGGAAGCCTTTCCGGTGGGTTTATCCAGTCAAAATCAGGCAGCAATTTATTCGAATCGCAAGTTTGATAGCTAGTTTCTGCACAATCAAAGCGTCCCAGGGGTTTTTCAGGGTGATGAATCCAAATATGCAGTTAAAAAACCATTTTAACTGCAACAAATCAAGATTTAACCTCAATTTCTTCGCCGGATTCCGTCACCGGAATCTCCAAAAAGTCGCATTATAGACAACTCCTTTGAGATTTATGCAAGGAATATCCAAGTCAATTTATAATTAAATACAAGTCATGATAATTAAATCCAAAAAGATCAACTGTGATAATTTCATTTATGATAACAATAACTTGGAGAATGTTTCTTCATACAAATATTTAGGTATTGACATTCATCATCAGCTCATATATAAATTTTGCATTGAGAAAAAGAAAATAGGAAGCTAGAAAACTTATTATGAGCTTGAAAACAATTGTAAGTCAAAAGATCTTTGGGTATGGAGTAAAAAAATGTTCCTTTTTGAGACTCTTGTCACCCCTATTATTTTATAAGTATGTGAGGTTTGGGGTTGCAATATATCTAGAGAATCGTGGAGGTTCCTCAAAATTGTTTCTAGCTCTAGCCAAAACCCCCACCTCCAGCTCAAGTGAAGATGGCATAAGGATGCCCAGTCTTGGCTCGACCATTGGGGGATAATGGAGGACTTCATCTTGGGGAATAAAGATAATATTAAAAATATTATTACTTCCAAATTTAAAGATAAGTTGTGGGATGATAAGGAGTTAGAGGGAAAAATGAAGCAAATGTACTATTATAAAGAGGTGATCAACCTCAATCTTGCTAATGAAAATTATCTTTTTGTCTTGACCAATGCTTAGAATAAAATGAGCGTTGTGACATAAGAACTAATTCTGATGAGCTTCAAAGTGAAACTGGACATTGGTCAATTCCCAAAACACCTTCAGATGGAAGAGTTTATCTCCTTTGTGATACTAAGAGGGTTGAATATGGAAAACACCTTCTCTTGGATTGTCCAACTCCTACTCACATCCGTTCTCATTTCCAAAATATTTTCCACACTACCAAACTTCTTGACTTGTTTAGTCAACAAAACTATAGTGATTTTGGAACGCGTCTCTCTCTTTTTTTCGATCATACAAATATAATATTGAAGAAACTCATTTAATCTACTACTTTATTAAGGTCCAATAGACCATATTGGTCTTAGTGGACGTTAATCATGATGATAATGATCATCAATATCATTTACCTCTATAACATATCTCACTTAATGTCTCTACTAGGTTAGATATTATAATCAATATAGGCAAATTCACATTTAAACTCAAAATGATATCCAAAAATATTCCTACAAATTATATATATGTGTAAGAAAATATGTAATTTTTTAATCTTTTAAACTAAATCCATGAATCTATTAAATATTTATTATATAATAAACATGGTATTATATAACTTGTAAATTTATTTTTTGCGTAGAGAGGTGCTTTTCAGTTAAGTATGGTAGCGATGTTGTGATGTCAACATAAACATTTTGACTTGGTAAAAAATAAAATAAAAGAATAAGAGACGCAAATCTCTCAATAATAATAATAATTATAATAATAATAATTAAACAGTAACTTGGTAAATTGTATTAGAAAGGGGCTGCAACAAATGCTACAGCAGAGATTACATCATATTATAGTTCTAATAAAAATGTAGGAGCAAATACAAAGATCATACAAAACCCTGTTACACCCCCAAAACAGAGATTGGCCTTTTCCTTATGCAAAATTATTGATTGCTTCTTTAAGCTATATATTCTATAGTAAATGCTTAGAATTTTTAAGTGTTAAAAACATTCAAATCAACCTTGAGCATAGTGACTAGTAGCATCCTCCAAATCTGTATCGACCGGTTCATTTTCCTGGCTCACATGTTTCATTACCTCATAGGATTGATGCACATATTCTTCCTCTTTAAGCCTTTCTCTGAATGAATTTGTTGAGGTTCTTGGAGTTGAGGCCATTACTTGATCATCTCTGTGAAGATTAAGAGTTAAATTCCAAAGATGTCTGCATTCATTTTCTACCATTTCCAATTGTTGCTTTAATGACAATAGAGATCCTTTGATTTCTGCTATTTGTGCTACGTATTGATTCTCATTTTCATGTATTTGTAAAAGAAAGATTGAAGAGAGAGGCCCTATTGCAATGGATGTGCTTGTCGTGTCTTTATAGTACTCTGCAAATCTCTTGCAAATCCCCTGAATCCATCTAATGACTTGTAGAGAAATTGCCTTCTGTGAAGAAATTATGTGCCCTGTCTACAAAGACCACCAAAATTCTCACCTCCAGAGAGCCTTGAAATGAAAATCTCCTCTGTGTCTGAGTTTTATTTCAAAATTCCGAATACATCGCTCAACAATCCAATTCAGTGAATGTCTGGCCCAAGAATCCACAAACTAATCTTGCCTGCAGCTTCTGCACACAACAAGGACCTGAAACAGACTAGTGCTCTTCTATGGAGGCAATTCCTTTGTCAGGTCCCTGTCACCCATTGTTTAGGGTTGTTGGAAAATACTTCAAAAAAGCAGCCAACCATGATGAAGTTGAGCATATTCTATGAGAGAACCAAGCTTCATTTTGAGTGTTGAGGCCAATGAATGCAGAACTGCCTGCGTAGCTTGGTTAAGGCAGAGGATGAAGTGAGTAGGGTCCTCCATTGAGACTAAATTTTCCTTGAGGCGGCAGAAAAACTTTGTTTGCCAAAGAGTCAGCTTGCTTGTTTAAATCCCGTAGAATGTGGTAAGAGTCAAATCTATCAAAATATTTCAAAGTGTTTCGGATTCGCTGCAGAGTTTTGTTTAATGTAGAATTACAAAAATGATCTTCGGAGTTTAAAAGTTTAATCAGAAGCTCTGAGTCTCCGAAAATTTGAATTATTTTATAACTTAGCTCCTTTGCAATCTGGAAATCTTTTAAGAGACTGTAACTCTCTACTTGATTTTTCGAGCTAGTGCCTAGGCCCCAACTGAAGCTGGTTTCGCTCGATCTATCCGGGGAAATAATCAAACTCCCTGCACTTGCAGTTCCTGGATTCCCCTTGGACGCTCCATCGAAGAAGATCGTGGCTTTTGAGGTCCCCTGCCACCTTGTGTGAAAGTCACCTTCAATTAGTTGCAAGCGCTAAGTAGGATTGTTCAATGGTTTGCTGATTGATTCGTTCCTCTCCCCTGTCCAGCAGGATCCCACTCATGCAGAAGCTTCTAAAGGTAAAGAGGAGGTAGGAGAAGACTTACCTGCAGTTTCCAGCAAGAGGGATTTCACTTTGGTTGCCATTATCACTAAATTCGGAAGCCTATTGTTGAAAATGCAATCGTTTCTAGCCAACCACACTTTCCACCAAAATCATTTTGGAATAGCTTGCCATATGTTGTTCCAGACTGCATTTTTGGATTTTTTTTCTCAGAATTTCAGTCTGTCCAAGAGATGTAAAGAGAAACAAAAGATGTCTTGGAGGGGGAGGGAGCATTAAGTCCATGAAGGACCAATTTCTAGACTGCTTGTGTGAAATCGCAATCAACCAATAAGTGATCATAGGTTTCAGCGAAAGAGTTGCATAAGAAGCATCTAAAGGGGTTGTGGAACCCTCTTTAATTCAGATGTTCACTTGTTAGTGCCTTTTTATGCATGAGTAACCATGTGAATAAATTCACCTTTGGCAGGCTAAAGTGGGACCAAACTAATTTCTAAAGCATCGATGTCAGTGAAGGGGCATGAGTAGATTGTAAAGAGGAGAATCCTTGAGTTGCTGTGTAAATTCATGTTCTTCCCCACCCCCATTTGTCCTTGGATGAGCAGTGTATAGGGGCGAGGCCAGAGAGAAATTTATACAACAAGATTTTTTTAGCGTGGAGAGGTTCTAGGACCTCTCGAAAAGTCCATCCTGCCCAATTCCCTTTGCTGTCCCAAGAGAAAATGTCTGCAAGCTGAAGGAGACCTTTGTTCATTGGTTAGATATTTATCTCGTTGGAGGAAGTTAGGGAGGCCAAAGGGGCATTCCCTTAAATAGTATCCTCCCATAGTAAGGTTCTCAGACCATTGCCCAAGATTCTATATAAATGCTGCTATAAGTGATCGATGCATCTTTTACTTAAATTCCAAATTGTTGTTCCTGTTGGAGTAGATGTTGCTGTGAGGTTTCTCAAGGAGCCTCCCTTTAGGTATTTCATCCAAATAATCTTGCTGACAAGATGTTTTTTGTCTGAATACAACTACCATATGATTTTTCCACCTAGAGCCAAATTTTCCAGGCCTGGATCCCAAATCTATAACCCACCTTCCTAGAGTGGTATTTTAAGGATATCCCATCTTACCAGATGTAACTTGCTCTGGTTGCCCTTACCCGCATTCCATTGAAAGCCCCAAAGGAGATTGGAGATCTATTCCATGATAGAGTTGGGGCTAGCAAGAGGGAAGAATGGAAGATGGGGAGGGCGGAGAGGACTACCTTTATCAAAACCAGCTTCCCAACATTTGTTAGCCACTGGCCTCCTCAATATGCTATTGTTTCTTTTATCTTGCTAATTACTTCAATCTAGAGGGAAGGAGGGCTTGGTCCCAAGGTTAAGGGAAGGCCTAGGTATTTTATCTTTTCCCATTTTCCATGCCTAGGGAATCCCAAGGAGCAAGCTATTCGAAGGATAGCTGGATGATATACATTCCAACTGTAGAAAACACTTTTTCTTTTGTTGATCAAGGCTCCTGAAATTAAGCAGAAGTGTTGAAGAATTTCATTGAAAGCCCTTGCTATCTTAATTGAGTCCCCTCCCAGGAGGAGAGAGTCATCCGCAAAGAGGGCATGATTTATAGGATCCAAACCTCTTTCTACCTTAAAGCCTGGGATAGAGCTTGCTTCCTTTTCAACTGTTAGCTTTGTACTTAGGGATTCTGCCAATAGGATATAAAGAAAGGGTGATAGAGGGCACCCTTGGCGGAGCCCTTTTGTAGCTTGGAAGAAATCAACAGGTTTGCCATGTACTAAGGGCACTATCCAAGGTCTGTATGTGTAGGCTTTTATTAAGTTGACAAACTCAGCACTAAAACCAAAAGAGAGAAGGATTTTGTAGAGGAATGAGAGTTTAACCCGGTAAAAAGAATTTGACATATCCAACTTAATGAGCATGCCCTTTTCCTTTCGAATGTGACTAGAGTGGAGGGCTTCTTGCACTTGGATCACATTGTCTATGAGGTGCCTTCCTTCGACAAAACCACCTTGAAGAGGGGAGATCAGTTTCCCTAACAGAGGCTTGAGTGTATTGGTTAAGAGTTTGGTGAGAATCTTGTATGAGGCATTGCAGAGTGAGATAGACTGGAACCTATCAAAATTCTCTGGGTTAACTTCTTTTGGGATTAAAGCAAGGAAGGTGGAGTTGGTGCACCCTCCCACTTTGGATTTCTTTTGGAAGGCTTTTATCATTCGGAGATGATCGAGTTTTATTACATTCTAGCAAACTCTGTAAAAATGGATGGAGAAGCCATCCGGCCTAGGGGCTTTATCCGGCTCCATTGACAATATGACTTCCACTATTCTTTTTCAGTAAAAGGCTTCAATAACTCAACGTTTAAATCTACAGTGACAAGTGAAGGGATGTTTGACAAAAAATCAGCAGGCAAATCATCATCAAAAGAACCATCCTCCTGAAACAGTTGTTGAAAATGAGATGTGGCAACATGTTTTAAAAGAGGATGTCCTTTGATGACTTCCCCCTCCCTGGTGGATATTTCTGAGATGTGATTTTGAGAGAGATGAGATCTGCATTATCTGTGAAAGAATGAAGTGTTTCTAGCTCCAGCTTGCAGCAAGAGGCTGCGAGACTTGAGGTGCCAATACTCCTCTTCCTGGTGAAAGGAGAGAAAAGAGTTGAGTTGGGCATTCTGTTCGATGAGCAACTGAGATTTGGTGGTTTCGTTTTCTTCCATGTCTAACTGAATCTCGGCTAAATCCTGCACAGTCTATTGTATATTGCTCGTTTGAGAGGAGAGGGGTTTTTTTGCCCAGCTTTTTAAGGCATACTTAGTGTACTTAAGTTTCTGCTCCCACATAAAGCTGGGGGATCCTTCAACTGGTTATGACCAAGCTTGAGCCACTGTGTCCATAAAGCCCTCTCTCACTACCCAAAGAGGACTGAATCTAAATGGAATAGGACCTAAGTCTTCCTCTTTTTCTAGTAGCAACGAGATGGGGTTATGGTCAGATGTTATCTTGGGAGAATTTTTGAAGAGATTCAATGCTTCCCCTCCATCAAAGAACTTTGAACTAGAAACTGGTCTAGATGAGCATCAATGTTGGCATTACCTACTCTATTGTTGGTCCAGGTATAACGACCTTTCTTAGGTTTGAAGTCAAGGAGGTCCCAAGCAAGAATCATAGACTCCATCAAATCATGGAAGGGATCTTTACCCCAAACTCCACCTTTTTTCTGTTTTCTAATCTAAAGTGATGTTAAGATCCCCCGCCAGTATGATGTTTGGGGGAGTATAGATCTAAAGGAAGTCTGAGAGAGAATTCCAGCAGTCCTTCTTTTCTAGGAAATTAACTGGGACATAAAGATTGAAAAGAGCCAAAGAAATCTTACTTGGAAGATGTTGAAGTTCTGTGTATATCCAGTGTTGGGTTGCGAAGGAGCTTTTCAGCTGAAACATATCCTTTGACCATAAGGTTGAAGACCCCCTAAAGTACCTCGGGCGCTGACCACTTTTCCTGAGTTCTTATTCCACTTGATTCGACTTAAGGATAGAAGAGAAACCTCTTCTATCTTTGTCTCTTGGAGCAGGAGGATATCTGAGGGTTCCATTCTTGATAGATATTTTACTGCTTGAACTTTCAATGGTTTCCCCAAACCCCTGCAATTCCAAGAGACAATCTGGATTATTTACTAGGGAAGGAAGGAGTAGGGCCTCCCTTTGAGGGTCGAACCCTCATGTTTATGCCTAATGATATTTCGATTGTAGACTGACTGCCCTGCATCTTTAATCTCTCCGCCACTTCTTCTCTGATCTCCTTACGAGACTTTCTTCTTGCCTTTTTGGTGGATCACTCAAAAGAGTCTTCTTTAGAAGAACCAGAGTTGTCTATCAACTTTTTCTTTTTGATCATTTATACATAAGAGAGTGGGGATATGGTGCCTACTGGAGAGCCATGGGTTTCCTGTGGGGTTGCATCTATACAAGGGATTTTTGAAGTGGCTACTCCAGTTTGTTCTTGAGATCCTGAGTTTATTTTTGCATCTCTTATCTGTTCGATATGTTGTTCCACCTCTCCCTCTTAAATATCTGGTTAGTTCTGATCTTCTGGAGGGTTTAGAACAAAAAAAGGATTTGTTGAAGCAGTGGAATTTGATGTGGCTTGGGCTTCAGGTAGTCTCTTCCCAGAAGAGGGTCCTCCGGTCTCTATATTCCCTCATTTCCATTTCACTCTGTTGGTCTGCTTGGATGTGCCTACTTTTTGGGCTTGTGTCCATTGTTCGCCCTTCTCTTTTTCAGATTCTTCCTTAGTTTTCTTCTTACAGTTTCGAGCGAAATGGCCATAACCATGATAATGTCGGCACTTGAAGGGGAGCTATTCATAATCGAGTTCCTATATGTGAGACTAGCCAACTATGGTTAGCTTGATCACCTCGGGCAACCCTATCTCCAAGTCGACTTTAATGCATATTCTGGCACACGAATATTGTTCTCTCCTTTCAGTCCTATCAATGTATTTGCCTAGTTTGTTCCTGATGGTTTCCATAGATTTCGGGTTCGAGCAATGAAGAGGGTGTTGCACTGAAAATTGTCACCTTGACATTCTGCAATCTATGTGAGTCCATTACCACTCATATTTTCCTCCTTTACAAGTCTTAAGCCTCGGTTCCTCATATCAAGCCTTGAAAATAAGAGAAAGCCCTCAAAAGTCTCTAAAACTCTGGTTCTGCACTTTCTCTTTGCATTACCTGTGCTCCCGCACCTAATGGTCATGTCTCATGTCCACCTGACCACTCTGTCTCTGTTTTATGGGTGCAGACCCCTTTAAAAGTTAAAAAGGTGTGAGTACATTCTAAAAACTCACTTTCAGTCATTTCTAGAAGCTTCTGGAAGGAATCTTGAGGTGGCAAGTTCATTCTCTTAAGGTTCATGCATCCCATACCTTAAGGAGCTAACCCCTTGATGTGAGGAGCTTATCCCTTTGAAGGAGGATTCTATCCCTTCATAGGTGGATCTATAACCTCCTCCTCTGCACTATAAAAAGAAGCATTGGGTTGGTTACTAGGGAGGTTAGAAGCTGAATATTTTTGAGGTGAAATGTTGTTGGAACTTAGCCTTTTTGTTGAGTTTTTATGAGGAGAGATTACATACCACTATGATCTCATTTGGAAGAGTGCAAGGCTTGTCAAAGTAAAGGAAACTCCTATTTTGAACCCTAGGAAGAGCTTGTTAAACATTAAGGCTGAAAAGGTTGTAAGGTTCTTTTACTTCAAAGTTAATACAAATATGTTTGTTCTTCTCAATAAGCTATTGATTCATGGTTTATTTTATGGATTCCTTGATCACCATAATAGACATGATTTCTGATATTTGCTATGCAGGTGCTATTTAATGTTTGCTTGTTTGTGATTGCAGGTCCTCAAAGGTAACTCTTTTGAACAATTGAAGGATGGCTACTACGAACAAGCATTGGATCTAATGTAGGGTCTTAACACTTTTATAGTATTTATTTATAAATCACATATGTCTAGAGAAAGATAGATTTGTTTGTCTGTTTGTTGCTAGAATATCTTCTGATACTAGGGAGATCAGTCTTGTCTGCAAGATCGATTTATCTGACCAACAAATTGGCGACTCCGCTAGGGAAGGTTTTTAATATTTGGTTTTCCTTTGCTTTGACTTAAGAAACTTGTTTTCGTTTCTGGTTTTTGATTGATGTATGATGGCTTGGGTAGTTTTTAGAATCTGGATTGTTTTTTGTTTTTTTTTTTGAAGTTTTCAGGGGATTGCACTTTCTCTTTACAGACAGTGCAGGAATCTTTGCATTTTTCCTTTAGTAAACAGAGCGGGACCACACCTGTTTCTTCTAGAAGCCTGCGGATCCTGTAAATTTTTTTGAAAAACCTAAAATATCTTCTTCCGGTTAAGTTTAGGTTTCATTTAGGATTTTTAGTGTCTACCCAGATTTGTATTTTTCCTATCAAAAATCTCTTGTGAGTGAGTTCCAATAACATTTTTTGTTTTAGATGATTTTCTAGAAGTTTTGCATGCATGGAGTAGTTTTCACTTGGTCTCTGTAGTGACTCAAAGATCAGAAGCTTGAGAAACATTAGATTACCCTGGTGTATTTTCGCCTTCTTGATGAGTCTGACTTGGTTGTGAAATCTATCCTTTGTGAGAAATATATTTAGTTTTCTCTTTGCAAATCTTTGAACAAACTTTGTTATAAGTTTTGAATTTCATTTCTACAAAAGAAAACATATCTAGATGTTTTTTGGTTGATTTGTTATTCTGAACAAATGAATCCTTAGTTTACTGAACAACTAAATAAAACGTCCTCAAAAAGAATTGAAGCTTTTTATTCAATTAGTTTTTCTAAAAGTTTTTAGATCTAAAAATTAGTTTTTGTAGTTTTGAGTGTTTTTCTAGAACTTGTAGATCTCTTTTGAAGCGAATTGTTTTTGTAGTTTTGAGTTTTGAAAAGGAAAAGGGATTTATTGTGAGCATTAATTATTAGTCTCGTTTTGAGTTCTTATTGAAAAAGACAAAAATATTTTCTTTCCATTTCCATGTTGAAAGAAATAATTGTTTCTTAAAGAATTGCATTCTCGAACTCTTTCTTTTAGCTAGAATTTCATGGAAAGAAAAACGAATTGCTTATCATTTTAGGTGCATTTTTTAGTGTTTTTGGAGTCGAGTCTTCACACGATCAAAGTTTCATTTCCATACCTATTGACTTAAAGAACAACCCATAAAAGCAATGCTTAATTAAAATTGATCTAATAATCTTTTCTATTTCTAGGGCTCTTATCACCAATATAGCTTAGGCTAGTATCTTGGAGTAGGGAGTAATTAGCTCTCCAAGGTAGTTAAAACAAACAAGTAGATACATCTTGCGGTGGGAAATAAATCCAATTGTAATTGATACATTCTGGGAAGCTTCTCTTAAAGGAGTCAATCACGAGATCATGTCCGAACCTTTGAGACAATCAATTATGTTTCATTGGGAAAGATAGAAGATTTACACGTATTATAAATGGTAAACCTCGGATTAACCATTGTCGAGGAGCCTGGGGTCACTTGTTGGCAAACCTCGGATTGACCATGTTGAGGAGCCTTCAAGGGGATTGAGCTTTGTTACTCTGCCCTTGCACATAGATCAGATCGTAGACTATTCCCCCAATTATATTTGTTGTTGTTGGTAACCTTATTGTCCATAAACTTAAGATTATTTCCTAAGGTGACGGTGAAGGAAGGATCTCATAGTACTTGGAGTAGACGTCGACTAGATTCACTTGGACTCTCTAGGGGGTTCTCTTCACTCAAGATGGTTTTGTTAAGAAACTTGTGCCAGTCTGTTTCATTAAGCAGGTTGTCAGGGTAACCGTTCCAACCGCTCTTTCTATATTAAACTTCTACGAAGTTGGATTTCATCACCAACTAGTGTTTTTAGTACGGGAAGTTACTATTTGTGTGTGGTTTGAACTTAGATTTTTTAGGCGTGTGATTCAGTTGTTTGTTTCTTTAGAGACTTTAGGTGCTTTTATTGAAATTTTCTTTGTTTGCGTGTGATTATTTTCATCCTACACCAAGAGGTTATTATCCTTCATCGATCATGTCAAGACAGTCATCTATGTTTTCCCAATCACCAGAAACATTTTTATATGGCATCCTTCTGTTCCTTCGGGGTACCAGTCACTTTCTGGTACTTTTTAAGGAGCAACTCCTCGACCGACTAAACATCAGTTATCACCTGGTAGTAATGGAAGTAAAACATTGAACGCAGAGCAAATTCTTATGATGTCTGGTAGTATTCCAAATCCTCAACCTCAAGGTAGTCAGTTACCGCCTAGGGGGCAACCTCAAGGTAGTCAATTACCACCTAGGGGGAAACCTCAAGGTAGTCAGTTACCGCCTAGGGGGCAACCTCATGGTAGTCAGTTACGGCCTAAGGGGCAATCTCAGGGTAGTCAGTTACCACCTGGGAGGCAACGTCAAGGAAAATACATACCTTCAGGATAGTACATACCCCAAGGTCAACCCCAGACTCAGTATTCTCCTCAGGATGCTTATTAACCCCATAATCAGTATGTGCCTCAGGGTTATCAACCTCAAGGTCAGTACCCAACTCAAGGTTTCCAACCACCTTTTGGTTAATCATTTTTACAAGGAGCTGGAAATGTACTGCTTAATTATTAGCCCTACATTCAACCAGGTTATGGTCCTCCATATTCAAAACCTGTTATGAGTCCATACCCCGGAATGAACATGGTGTGGAATCCACCTTAAAATCAACAGACTATGCAACCTAATGTGCAGTTATCTAATCAACCTGGACAACCTTTAGTTTCTGGTCCAACCCAACAACCTGTCCAACCTATTGTTCAAACCCCTGCACCTAGTTTAGTTCAGCAGCCTGGGCCTAGCTCACCTCAGACTTCGCCTCAAACTGTTGCAACTACTGCAACTTCTTTTTAACCTACCACACATGTTTCTGGAGTATCTGTACTCTGGTTTATATTATCCCTGCATCAGTGCAAACTCCTCAAGTCTTTGTGCCATAGTCAGGACCTACAATTTAGACTTCGGTCCAGATGCCTGCAGGACAATCTGGTCCAAGTACGATTGCTACAAGTCAACCGCAATTCACTTATCAACCATACCAGGGACAATATCAATTCAGTCCTACTGTACAAAACCCAATTTATCAGTATCAACAGTATCCTGGCTATAGTTATCAACAGTCTCAACAACCTCAATTTGGTCCGGTTAATCCTGGTTTTCCAGGAGGTTATAACATTCCTAATGCAAAACCGACTCCAGGTTATCCTGGATATCCTCCTCCTGGAGCTGGTCTCGTTACTCAAGGTTTTCACGACCCTAACCGTCAGTTACCATTTATTGCAACTTTGTATTTACTTGATTTGTCGCACCTTACAAACGATCCAATTTACTATCTTCCGTATTGGCCGCCAATGCCTAATAAGTTGCCCTGTGATATCCTGAAATTCGAGTGTAAGTCAGGGGAAGATCTGTCAAATCATGTTATGACTTAGCACCTCTGTTGTGCATCTAATTCAATCGTTAATGATTCAATTCGATTGCTTCTTTTTCAAAGAACTCTTATTGGTCTTGCCGACAAATGGTACATTGAGTTACCATGAGGCTCTTTTAATAATTTCAATCAGTTAGCCACTTCTTTCTTAACTCATTTTCAGTTGCCTGTCAGATACAACAATGGCATGGAACTGTTAACTTCACTAAAACAATCCATGTCCACATATATCTATGATCATATTCATGAATGGCGACGTAGAAGGCGTTTAGTGAAATTTTTCATTCCAGATCAAATTTTAGCGGAATGGTTGATTAAATCATTGTTACCTAAAATTACTGAAGATGTAGCTAAGGGAGGAGTTGTCATTGAAGAGCAAGTCATTGCTCAGGCTCAGTACCTTGACCTTGTCTATACCCAGTCAGGTACTTTACATGAAAAAATCCCTGATCTTCCAAAACACAGTCAAATAACTAAAATTCCTTCAGGATATCATGCTGCAGATGGTATGATTGGTTCAGTCAGTACTAAAAGCAAGAAGAAATCTTCAAAGAATTATTCTCCTACAATAACTTTACCTGATTCCCCGAAAGGAGATTCTTCTGCTGAAGTTTCTACCGATGTCCATGTCGTAGATTCATCTACGACCAAATCCGGTAGTAAAGAGAAAGGGAAGAACAAAATCAAACAAAATTCAAAAGATAAAATGGATAAAAATGAATCTACTGATGAAAAACAGAAACCTCATTATCCTTGTTTCATTTGCGACGAGGATCATTTTACCAAAGAATGCCCACATCGAGTAGAGGTTTCCAAATTCGTTAAAGATTCTCAAACGCTTGCTGTCTTGAAGGATCCTTTTCCTACTCAAGATAGTAATATGGTTGCTTCTTCCTCGAATACCTCAGAAGAACCCATTATGATGATGTCTCATGTTAGGATTGCGACGTGATTGCAAGATTATGATAGTAAAAATCTTGTTGATGGTAAAGAAGCAAAATCTTCTAATTCAAACACATCAATGACACCTCCTCCTAGTTCTGATCCACTACAGATCGAGAAACCCAACCCTAACTTAGTGATCAAACTGCCTGCTAAAGGTATATTTCAGAAATTAGCTTTCAATCCACATGCAAGAGCTGCTCAGAATTATAACATTGTTGAAGACTTAGCTATTTCCCCTTCAGCAATGTCAGCTTTTGAAGTGCTGCAATCATGCCCAGCACAACGTCAATTACTATTGTCTGCTATAGGAGCTGTTGACATACAAGATTCAAACCTAATAATCTTCGATTTAGAGAATAGTACACCTCAACTACCTCATCAAATGGCTTTCCAGATTCCAGTTTTAGTCACAAACAGACCTTGCTTTCGGACTGTGATTGATGAAGGAGCTTCTATGTGTATTATGTCAATCCAGTGTTGGAGATCGCTTGGTTCTCCCACACTCAATCAGTCTCTGACAATTCTAAAGGCTTTTGATGGCTGAGGGTTTCATCCTTTTGGTATTTTGCAAGATTTACCTATAGGGGTCGAAGGAAAAATCGTAAATCTAGATGTGGAAGTGGTTGACGCCCCTCTAGATTACAACCTTCTCTTGGGTCACAGTTGGTCTTATGCTATGACTGCTATTGTCTCATCGGTCTTTCAGCTTATAAAGTTTCCTCATAACGGAAAGATCATTACGATAGACCAGCTAACCTATTTCTTGTCCGACCCAGCCTCTACAGATAGTGTTCAGCACATTGGTAAAACGACTATCCCTTACAAAGATGTTGGCGTAGGTTTGATTAAAGATTCTGGTTTACTAGGAATTTTTTCCTCCCCTCCTCCTAACGTATCGCTTTCTATTGTAAATATTAATATGATTTCATCGAATATTGTTACTTTTGATGATCCTCGAATCCTACATTCTGATTCTGAGGTGGATTCATTTGATGGTGCGATGCCTTTGAGTCCCTTTGAAATTGCATATTAGGATGTACAATCATTTTCCGATTCCTGATCAAGGTCGAGGATAGTTTTGTTCATGTGTCAACCACGTTAAAAAATGAAACAAGGAGTCTCGAGGATAGTTTTGTTCCTAAGTCAACCTCATTAAAAAATGAAACCGGACGACTCGAGGATAGTTTGTTCCTGTGTCAACCTCGCTAGAAAATGAAGCCGGGTGTTTTGAGAATAGTTCCTTGTCTTGTGTCAAGCTCGTTAAAAAATGAAATAAGGAGTCTCGAGGATAGTTTGTTCCCATGTCAACCTTGTTAAAAGATGAAACTGGGTGTTTGGAGCATAGTTCCTTGTCTTATGTCAAGCTCGTTAAAAAATGAAACAAGGATTATGGAGCATAGTTCCTTGTCTTGTGTCAAGCTTGTTTAAAAAATGAAACAAGGGTTATGAGGATAGTTCTTTTACTGTGTCAACCTCATGAAAAAATGAAACAACTCCCTTTCCAAATCGAGTCTTTCAGTCTTTCCAAGATCTTGAAAGTGAACTTTCATTCCATCCACCTCGTTGAATGCAATGAAGCTTGGAGGGCATGTACCTCGATTTGAGTCATATGCCGGGGGCAAGCGAACTTATAACAAGCATTTTTTTTTTCATTTCAAGCTTGTTTAAACATGAAACTGAATCCAAGCAAAGTTCTTTATGGTTCAAGCTTGTGTAAAAATGAACCCTTACCCGATTTACATCTCGTGATTTCCGTTTTTATCCACTAAATTCTGCTAGATAAGCCTTGGTTGTTTCATTCCATCACCAACATCTCTTTGCTGATCATATGCTTTCACTTGGTTGTTTTTCCTTTCCTGAGGGATCGTAGCGATGACTGGTTTTATTAACCATCCTCTTAACCATTACATGTTTTGAGCAGTTCCACCATTGCTGAAACCAATTGCTACCCTTTATACCACTCGTTCTTCTAGGATGAGTCTTCTTTAAGTTCTTTTCTAACTTGTAAAATATGAAAAGATTGTTGAGTTTTTCCCTTTTAACTAGTTAAACAGAATAAAAAGGCGATCCACTTACAGCTCTTCTCTGATTGTATAAACATGAAAATATCGCCAAACTTTTTTTGTTTCAAGTTCGATACTGGTTATGAAGCAACGTGTCTTTGATCACCTTTTTACTTTTTCGGATCGGAGCCACTAATTATGAAAAGTAATCCTTGATCGTAATGGTCAAGCGATTCTCTCGAGTATTATTTTATACTTTTTCGGGCTCGAGGGACACAAATTTGCGGAAAAGGACCCCCCCTAGAGTTTTCTTTTCCGTGTCTTTTTCAAACTCTCTAAACATGAAAAAGACTCCGAGTTTTACCTATATCGGACTCATTAAACCCTAACGACATTGGACTCGTCACCATGATGAGACTAGAGTCCTCTTTAAACTCTTTTCAGACTCGTTAAATATGAAAGATTGTCGAACACTTGTCCTTTCCAGCTCGTTAAAGTATTGGAAATGTCATCCCTCTTGTATTATTTTATCCTTTTTCGGACCTGAGGGATTATTTTACGAAAAAGTACCCCCATGGAGTTTTATTAAGTTTTTCTTCTGACTCCCTAAAATTGAAAAACACTGAGTTTTTCCTATACTAGATTCATTAAAATTTAACAGTAAAGGACATGTTCAATTTTAAACAGGAACGAACTACTCCTTCTTAGGGTTTGAATTTTAAACTAAGTTGGAATCATCCGAAGGATGAGCTTATAAAGAAGCAAATGTTATCCTCCTCAAGCTTGTCAAAAATAAAGAGGTACTTACCAGAAATGGTGGGGGAAAAGAGAGAAAAATGTACCTGTTTGTTACACTTTGTTTTGTAAAAAATTATCAAACTACTCTTGAACATGACACTTTTTGTTCACCTGGGTTGGAAAAATCCTTTGCCTAACAGTTAATCAAACCATATTGAAAGTCTTCAGCTGGTTTCTGGGTATTAGCTTTGGGTCAATTGTCACCAAGCCATTTGCAGTGTCGTTATGTGTTCAAGAGAACAGTTCAAACAAACCATTCATCTGCAAGATATCTGTCATCCATTTTGACCATCCCTGAGTCAGTCCTTGCTAATATATTTCTTCAAAACTTGATCTATGATTTCATGTTGTGGGCTTGCCTACGACGGATCACTTTCTATCGACTTCAGCTCATTGTCTAGGAAGTTGATCTAGAAATCGTCAGTACCTTGAAAACTGCATGCCCTAATGATAGTTTTCTTTCCTTCGACGATAGGTTGCATCATTGACCTTCAAACGAATGATTCTATGACATGTTCGACTTCAGCTCATTTATTCACATTTCATGGATTGTACTGAGTACTTTGAGAGGCATTGAAATTACTGGTGGTTTCTCTCACACTTGTTAACAGTTCACATCATTGACTGGTAATCAAGTGGTTTCTACCATGTTCGACTTTGACACATTCATTCACATGGATAGAATCGTGCTAGTTCAAGAAGTGGAAATCAAGACCCTGGATCTAGTTTCTACCATCCAGGCTGCAAGGAATTTTGTTATTCATTATACAGTGGACTATTCATAAACAAATGGCTCCGTCCATACTATATCTACATATGTCTATACTCTTGATGTATTACAAAATCATTCCTGTATCAGAATAGTTTAGTCAATTTTCTAGTCAGTTTTGATCTGAGTATGGGAATGCCTACCTCAGCGATGATATGTCTACATATATATATTTTGCTTTGAATGTTTTTACAGGTTTCGACTGGGGTGTCCACAGGATGATCCTTGAAATGATAAAGTACTTCACTCTTCATAAATGACAGACTCTATCTTCATCTTTTACAGACTTCTCACTTTAGGGGGCAATCTGTTGCACTAAAAATTGTCACCTTGACATTCTGCAATCTGTGTGAGTCCATTACCACTCATACTTTCTCCCTTTGCAAGTCTTAAGCCTCAGTTCCTCATATCAATCCTTGAAAATAAGAGAAAGCCCTCAAAAGTCTCTAAAACTTTGGTTTCGCACTTTCTCTTTGCATTACCTGTGGTCTCGCACCTAATGGTCATGTCTCCTGCAAACCTGACCGCTCTATCTCTGTGTTATGGGTGCAGACCTCTGTAAAAGTTAAAAAGGCTCGAGTACATTCTAAAAACTCACTTTCAGTCATTTCTAGAAGCTTCTGGAAGGAATCTTGAGGTGGCAAGTTCACTCTCTTAAGGTTCATGCAACCTATACCTTAAGGAGCTAACCACTTGATGTGAGGAGCTTATCCCTTTGAAGGAGGATTATATCCCTTCATAAGTGGACCTATAACCTCCTCCTCTGCACTATAAAAAGAAGCATTGGGCTGGTTACTTAGGAGGTTAGAAGCTGAATATTTTTGAGTTGAAATGCTATTGGAACTTAGTCTTCTTAGTTGAGTTTTTATGAGGAGAGATTACATACCTCTATGATCTCATTTGAAAGAGTGCAAGGCTTGTCAAAGTAAAGGAAATTCCTGTTTCGGACCCCAGGAAGAGCTTGTTCAACATCAAGGCTGAAAAGGTTGTAAGGTTCTTCTACTTCAAAGTTAATACAAATAAGTTTGTTCTTCTCAATAAGCTGCTGATTCATGGTTTATTTTATGGATTCCTTGATCACCATAATAGACATGATTTATGATATTTGCTATGCAGGTGTTATTTAATGTTTGCTTGTTTGTGATTGCAGGTCCTCAAAGGTAACTCTTTCGAACGATTGAAGGATGGCTACTACGAACAAGCATTGGATCTAAGGTAGGGTCTTAACACCTTTATAGTATTTATTTATAAATCGCATATGTCTAGAGAAAGATAGATTCGTTTGTCTGTTTGTTGCTATACTATCTTCTGATACTAGGGAGATCGGTCTTGTCCACAAGATCGATTTATCCGGCCAATAGAGGGAGGTGGGGTAACCTTACCCAGACAGGAACGACTAAAGGAATATCCTGGGAATGATCAAAGTTTGACATCCATTTATTCAGATAGAGCCCTTGGGGGCCCATGAAATATGGACTGTTTCAGAAAATAAGGTCTTGATCTTCAGCTGAGTCGAAGACAAAAACATAATAGCCTCTGCCTACCAAATGATTTCATATTCCTTCAGAGACAAGGGGCCTCCAGTTTCGCTAAACCCATCCATTGATAGCTTTGGTAGAGTGCCAGAGGCCTATAAATTGGCCAATGAGCCCGCGTTTTGTTAGGTTCAGCGTAGTCCGGTACGGGCGTTCCGCATGCAGTTCAATAAAGGGGATGGATTCAGCTTTCTTTACAAACTTCTGTAGATTCGGGTTTTCTTTCCTCTTGCTGCAGGAGGATACCAGACATTTGAAGGTGTCGATCTCAGGAGGGAGAGGAGGGGGAGGACCCCCTCCGGCGTCCGTGTGGGCAGAACCTTGTAAGTTTTGGGGTGCCTAGATATCACTTCAGAGCTCCGTCGTCTGGACGAAAAGGTTTTTCAATGCACTCACTATTATTATTATTATTTTAACTATAAAATTATAAGTTAAATTAACTATAAATATTTGTTGTGTGCAAGTCCATGGTATTGCATTTCCCCTGGTATTTTGTCTATTGATATGTGTTATAATGAAGTCTATTTTAAAAAGATAAAGAAATCCATTATAGAATGCAAGAATATCAAATTAGATCCATCTTTATTTCAAATTTTAATTTAAATAAACACTTAGTAAATTAATATTATATATTTTTCTTTTTACCTATGTAACCATATGTGAAAATTTTAAAAAATGATCCATTAACTAATTCTTATAAAAATGATATATTGATACATATAATACAAAAATGCATTAAATAAAGCTTCATTACAAATATCTCCAATCTTTCTTTCATTCTTTCATTCAACCAACCTAGCACTAGCATTTATTTTTAAAGATTAATATTGGGCCATGGGCATCATTCTAATCTACAACGTAAATGGTTTCTATGGGCCACACATAAAAAATTTAAGAGTGAATAATATAAGAGGTTTTTAAGTATATGAGTCCAAATGATGATATTGAAGTTGGAAATTCAATGTGTATATCAAATCTTTATAGAAATTTTGAGAGAGATAAAAGTATTTATAATTTTGAAATATAGTTATAGTATTGTGAATAATTTTAATTTATATATATATATATATATATATATATATATATATTATATATATTATTAATAAATATAAAATAATATACATATTTTAGAATAATCAACTAAATTTATTTAAAAAATATTTAAAATATTTAAAAATATATTTTTTAAATATATTTATTGCATCGAGAAAGTCAGTATGGAAGAAACGTTGTTCTGTCTTATTATGTATGTAAACATTTTGACTTGTTCAATTTACACAAAAACAAAAATAATAATAATCAAATAAAAAAAATTAAAATTAAAATTAATTATTAATTAATATATTTTGGCTTGTCAAAGTATATAAAGATTAAAAATAAATAAAAATAAAAGATAAAAAATAAAAATAAAACTATAATTAATAATTAAACTAACCTATATCCATCTTAACTCTAGATTTACCAAGTGTTGAGAGGAATCAAATCTTTTAAAGTGCAAGCTTCTTTTAGAGTTAAAAGAGATTTGATCTTTATCGATGTTTGGTAGATTCGGAGTTAAGATTGATCTAGGTTAGTTTAAAATATTTAATCTACATTGAAATCAACCCTATGTTACACAAGTTTTATATAGTTGTGACTTCAGTGGTCTCACAAAAAAAAAATCACATATATATGTGTGTGTGTGTTAATTGGGGTTATCTCTAGTGAATAGGGGGAATGATTGTTATCTTCCCCATCTAGGTTTAAATCTTTGCTAGTGACATAATGAACTATAATGCCTTGATAATTATTGTTGTAATCACTTTGTGCCTATGAATATTGTTATATTGACTTGATCTTGTGAAATCTTAGACTAGTCTTGTATTACTAATCTCATTAAAAGAGAAAGAATAATTTCTTTTCTAAAAAATAAGAATAACAAAATAAATCATTACCATTAAGTTAAAAGAAAAAGGGATTCCTTTCAAAAAATAAAAAAATAACATTTTGAATAGATGGCTTAATTAGTATATTAAATAGTAAATAATTTAAAAATATATATGATAAATCAAATAAAGTTTTAATCATCTTAGAAAAGAAAAGAAATGCAATCTAAATTAATATAGTATTCAGAATTATTATCGAGATGACATAAGAGGAAAGGACCTCAGGTTACAAAAACAAAAAAGCTTCGAGATATCTATTTGCAGCTTTCAAATGTCATATGGTGGGGCCACACACTTCAATTTACACCCCCTTAAGTACATACTTTACAATTTTCTTAAAATAGAAATTATCCACCATACATCTTAACTATACTATACATCTTAGTCAATGTATTTAGGAGGGCTATACAACAACTAGTTGGTGTTATTTTAACATCGGAGAACCACACTTCATCATTTAAAGAATAATAATAATAGAAATTATCCGCCATACATCTTAACCAATGTATTTTAACATCCAGTTGGTGTTATTTTAACATCAGAGCTCCATACTTCATAATTGGGAAAAACAATATCCACCATACGTTAATTATTTAAGTAATGTATTGGGAAGGCCTTTACAACAACCACAATTTCATTATATAATAGATATAAATTCATTATATAATAGATATAAAAAAATATTAGAACCATATTATTCACTAATTAATTAAAAAATTAAAAACAATAATAAAAAAAATTTGGCCTCCCTCCTACTTATTGGCCTGTCGATGGCCCTTAAACATCGAGGCTAAGAAGGGTTCAATTCTCGGAAACGATCCACGCCCACATAATTTGTGTTGGGCATCTCTGGCACAACGCTAAAACGTCTTCAGGTAAGTGGCTCTTTGGCACCGTGTCAGGGCTCGAGTATATATATATATATATATAAATAAATAGAAATTATTATAATATTTATTATTATAATATATTTTTAAATATATTTTAATAATTTTTTTTAACTATTTTATTTATTTTATAAATATTATATTACAAATTTATGTCATATTATCTTTTAATGTTTATTTTTAAATTTTTAAATTTTCTTAAATGTTTGTTTATTTATTTATTTTGAATTCATTTTTAAAATTTTTAATAACATTTCATTTGTTGTTTTGTATTTCTTTCAATTTTTGAAAACATTTTTTTCCAATTTTATTTTTGAACTAGTATGGATTTTAATTAGTTGCTTTCTTTCCCTTTTTTTCAAAATTTTGTTTTAATGGATTTTATTTTATTTTATTTTAAATAATTTATTTTATTTTGTTATTTTTGATTTAATCTTTTGTGTGTTTTAAGGCTGTTTTTAATTTTTTTAATAGTTTTTTTTTTACTCAAAATTTGATGGAATCAATATTTTGAAAAGAAAAACTTCAAATATTATAATTTTTTAATACAAAATTTATAAAATTTTCATAAATTTTGTTTTGTTTTATTTTGTTTTTTTTATTGTGTTTAATTTTTTCCATAGAAATATTTTATTTGACATTCCATTTTTAACGAAAAGATCTTGAAATGTGTATTTTTTAAATTATATCTATATACAAATTGTGTATTTTTTTTATTAAGTGTTCAAAATTATTATTTTTCGACAACAATTATTTTGTGTATTGAAGCACTAATTAACGATAGATAAATATATATAAAAATTCCTAACTTCAAGTTATTAATTTTAATTTTTTTTTTAAAACTTTACAAAAAAATTGAGTATTTCATTACAAAAAAGCATTGCAAAGAAAAACAAAAAATACAAACTTGAAAAACCTTTAAAATCAAACATTTGAGGGAGAAAAAATAAAGAGAGAAGAAGATAACAACTTGAAAAATTTCTTATGTGATTTCTACCAAAAGACTTTGCTTAATTCATTATGGATCACAAAAGCTTGCATTCTTATACAAAAAATTCACCAAATTTTGTAGTTAATATATATATATATATATAGTATATATATATATATATATATATCATATATACTATATATATATATATATATATATATTATATATATATATATAAGTTGGTTGCTAATTTATAATTCCAAAAAAGATGTGGGAAGACTGGAGCTTCTGTGATACAAGATTATAGGGCCCGTAAGCGAACCTAGGAGATGATTTGGTAGACAAAATTCTCCTAAGCTTTTGTCATTTCTGACTTGTGGAAAACGAGAACAAGTGAAAACTCTAACAAACTAAGACAATTGTAAGCAAAATTTGCAATACATCTTAATCTATGTTGATATGGCCGATCTGGCGAGCTGTAGATTCTTCTGGCTTGTTGTTTACTTCAGCATTCTTGAAGCTTGAAGAACTGGTGATGTGCGCATTTCGTTTCTCCAGCATGTATTTAAGAATTTCAATTGATTCTTGAGCATGACTGCATCTGTTGGCTAGATCGTTGAACTATTCCTGGAGTGAGGAAACCCTGTGAAGAAAGAGGTTGAGGTATGCTTCATATTTCTCACTGGTCATTCTAACGCGTGAATTGATTTTAGAGTCCAGGATTTTCTGATGCTCTCGTATTTAATCCAACTCCACCTGAAGATTTGTGCAGTGTAGGCAATCTTCATTCCGAGCCATTCCTTGGATCCTTGGCGTTGTTTTGCTGATCAGGATGAAGCGAGAGGGCATGTTGAAAGAAAGATATTTTGACTCGCTGCTTGAAACAGAATTGAAACCAGGACTAAGGGCGCTCTGAGGTTCAGAACAAGAGAGGGAAAAGCCTTTCAGAAACAATGAATTGGAGGGGAAAAATGAAAACTACTTTTTTATTATAATTTTGGCTTATCTCCTTATAGGTTTACTAAAATTTCAAGTGTAGACACTCATTAGATGTTGAATTAAATTCCACTTACAATGAGTACCTATTATGCATACTTCTAAGAAGATCCACATTGATGAAAATTGAATATAGATTAAAAAATCATATTGAACACACTATTTTAATGTATCTTTAGCTTTTATCAATGTGGGTCTTCTCAAAAGTATGCATAATAGGTAATCGTTGGATGTGGAATTTAATTCCATACCCAAAAAGTGTCTACACTTGATATTTGAGTAAACCTATAAGGAAATAAGCCAAAAATATAATTAAAAAAATACTTTTCTTCTTTTCCCTCCAAAATATTTACATGTGCTTCTTTTTAAATTTAAAGGATTTTGATTAGTTTACATATTATGACATGGAAATTACATGAAAATTTCATGGGCAATTTTAGGCTGAAATTTCCTCCAATGGAAGAGCATTGGGTGGAAATTCCATGGTCACGACCTCTGGTCGCAAGATGTCAACAATTAGTGCCTGAGTTCCTATTAGTCTGCTTGGTCCATTTGATGTACAAACAATAGCAAGGGTGGTGAGAAACAACTCACATGACCTCAGTCCTAATCCTTGGCTATAAGGTGTTGGGCCAAAGCGCCCAGATGTTTATTATCTCGCCAAGAAAATTTGAGTTCACATAGAATAAAGAAGTAGTGATTATTGACATAATTTTTGAAGTGCCAGGTGGGAGGACAAGTGGCAATCCAATCAACATGGACATGGAAGGTAACTCAATAAAGTTACTACGACTATGAACACATGTCCATATGGAAGAGTGACACATGTCACTTGTATTTGGGGTTTTTGGGTGGTCAAGTGGACCAATTCTGGGTGCCATGTGGCATCATCTAGATGACACCATGAGGCATGATAATGTCAACATAACATGGCAGAAACAAAAGTGGCATGTACTGATTGGTTGCAAATGTGATGTCGCATGATGTTGTAGTCTAGCAAAAAGTATGCAATGGTTACCAATAGAAAGGAAAACAAGAACTTGCATAATCATGTCCAACATAAGAGAGGTAGAAGAGACACAAAGAAGCAAAGAACCAACAAATAAGTAATTTATATTATATTCTTATAATGATCAAATCAAACCGGTACATTGATGTGTGTACATTCATATATATATATCAGTTGTTGAAAGTTACAATAGTTTAACTATTGAAACAAACTTCCCTTAACTGATTCAGGCAGTAGACTTGATTAGCAAGACAACCTATGTTACAATATGTATTTCTATGCTGACTTGACTAGGTTAGTTGACTAAGTCGACTAGATCATTCAATATCTCCCCCACCCTTAATTCTCTCTTCATCTTGAAGAAGGGGGAGATTTGGAGACCTAATTTTTTTTCTTCGAAATTTGATACAATAGATAGAAAATAAGAGACAAGTGGTGTTAATAAATATCATTGAGTTATTGATGGGGAAGGATGCAATGTTGTTTGTTGTGAGATGGTCGTCCCACAGCTATGGTTGACTGATCAACTAATGCTTCATGTCCTCCATCTTACGGATTTAATATTTCAATTCCTCTTCTTTCTCTTTACGTTAGTGACCAATCTCCTTCTATCTTATTTTCTTGTGCTTTTGATCTCCATTTAGGGGTTAGGCTGCATCCTGAAAGACTTGGCTCAAAGAGGAGGGACCTATGGAAATGTTACTTGGTGTATGATGGGTGGGAGAAGCTGAAGGTGTTGATCAAATATTGACCATTATGTTATAACTAGTCTTGCTCATGCTTCCAATGTTTTTAGTTATGATAAATACTACACCCTGTCACCCATTGTTGTTTGTTGTGATAGTCATTGGTCGGTTGATCCTTGCTGTTCCAACTACTGCACTTGACTAAGAATTCCCTGTAAATATTCAATGGCATGAGAAGCTTCTATATATGCTTTTTTTCCCTCTTTGAGCCACTGCATTTCCTCATACATTAGTTGTACTTGTAACTTTCTCTCCTCTGCAATCTTAGTTTCTAACACAATTCTTTCTCTGGGTTGAAAAAATTCTCGCAAAGACAGGTTGTGGATGAGAATTTATTGACCATTTAACCGACTACATGCAAATGATAAATAGGTCAGATAGTTGTCAGAATTATATTTAGTGTGGTGCTCTTGTCTAGTGTTTGTTCCAATTCCTCCTTGGTTTGTGAAAAATATCTATAAGCATCCTAAATAACAATTGGCATTTCCTGACTCCCATGCATTGTTACCTATTTTTGAAGGTCAAATATCTGTGCACTCAATTTTTCATCATAGTCAACCAATTGATAGAAAATTTGTTTGATTGCAACAAGTGGATCATCATCTTTAGTCGAAATGTCTATATGAAGTTCTTATGTTGCCTAGTTCCTGTTGTTGGGCGCAGCCCAACTTGGCCTAGATTTTGGTGAAGACTCTGCATTTTGTGGAGCAGAGTGTGAAGTAAATAATGCAGCGGAGTGTGAAGTGGAGCATTGGAGCACTAAGTGGACCGCATAATAGATATACCGCATAGTGTGGGGGTTTCAAGATGGGTTTAAGCCCCTCCTTTTTGTAAAAAGCATGTAATATTCTAAAAGATGAATGGTTTTTGGGCCATAGTAGTTTGTATTAGGGGAGTCAATGGTATGTGGACCATGGTATTTTGATGATATATCCCTTGATGTAATAGTGTATATAGGGTAAACCAATAAGAAGAAGAATCATCTTTATGGTCTATATTTGTGTTTATGGTCGAATTATTGTGATCTATAGTTTGTGGTGAAAGAAAGGCTTTGTAGCTGAGTGTGTAGAGGTCTGAGTTTGCAGCTGAGTGCACATACGACCAACATCTTAGTCAGTAAGTCATGAACTATTTGTTGTACAAGAATTATTATTATAAGGAATAGTACTTGTGGGCGTACTCCCACATTGGGATGAACCATGGTAAAATCTATGTCTTCATGTGTATATTTTCTTATTATCTTTTGTAGAGTAGCAGTTTATTACAATTGCATTTTATTACAACATAATGATGATTATGGGTTTATATGATATGTTTATGTGATTAAATGAATGAGGCGAAGTAATCTATGTATTTCAAAGATAAAATAACATAAAAATACGACATCGCACCATCCCTCAAGGCTATAGAAACCTAGTTCTGCATCCTCCCATAGTCACTTCGAGTGAGAATGCGATCTGCTTGCACATCATTGTCAAAAGGGCTAGTGATTGAGGGTTTGGTTAGTGTGTTGTATAGATCGAACCTGGGTTAGCCAAATCTAAACCAACAAATGGTTCCATTGCTGGGACCAAGATCTGTTTGAGGGATATATTTATGTGGCATCCGTTGAAGAAGGAGATTCAAGATTGTTAGAATCAAAGGAGTGAGAATTTGCAGATCAACAGAACAGAAACCCTCGTTTGAAGTTTGAAGCTTTGTTATAGAGATATATTTTCATAGATCAATACGAAATTTTCTTCGCATCATTTCCTATTGAACTATACAAGTTGATATCAAGGTTGATTGAAAGAAAGACCTGTTTTAAAGGCGAAGAACCTACGACGTGGACTCCTAAATTGATACAACAACTCAAGAGCACTAACAATAGGATTTCAAGGGTTGTCAATTCATGGATTGATAACATCTTGGGATGATGCATTATTGAGTTCATAATAGACTATACCATGTCCTACAATGAAGTAGAATGACGATTCTTCAAAGGACTGTGAGGTAAGTATTTAAAATCTTTGAAAATCTAGATTAAGATGTTTCTATGTGAAAAATGAGTTTTACGGATGCAACCAGATTGTTAGTTTACTTATGTTTGCAAGAAGAGAGAGTAAAGTTATCAAACATCGTAGTATCGTGAAGTGGAAAAAGATATAGAGTAGATAAAAGAAAACAAGCTCATGGAAAAGACCCAAAGACCTTTGTAGAGACTGAATATAGTCCTCTATTGAGTGAATCTTAAGTTGAAAGAGAAGATAATCACCCTGATAAGCCCCAGGTAGCTTCGCAGTATTCACCTTCCAAGCTTGAGAGTTCGTAGAAGCCAGAATCTAGCAAGAGATAGGGTATTTTTGACTCTCCCCCTCCCCCTCCCCTTATTTCTCCCCCTCATCCTCCCCGTATTCAGTTGTCTATTTTCAAAGGAATTGGATCGGAAGATCCAGAGCAGTTTTGGTTTTTATGTGAAGCTGTATGGACCACGAAGTAGATCAACGATGAAAATATAAAGAAAGTGTAGCTCATTATGACATTACGAGATAGAGCATTGACATGGTATATGAAGTATTCAAATAATCAGATCAGAACATTTGCAGATATTAAAGCAATGTTGATAAGAGAATTTAAGAAGCCAAAGCCTGAGTCATAGTGCATCACTGAGTTAAAAGAAATTAAATAGAAACCTACTGAGTATGTTTGGGAATTTGATCAGATATTTAAGGAGTTGTTAGTCCAAGTGAGCTTCAAAGTAGATTTGCAACAACATCAAGAATGGTTTATAGTTGCGTTGTTACTACATATCATATTACCATTGATGCAACAAAAGATAACAAGTCAAGTCGAAGATCTGCAAATTGCAATGAATTTGGAAGCTTTGCCTATAGGAGATACTAATGTAGGTATGCAACAAATTTAAAGTCATCTAGAAAACCTAACCATGTAGATACAAGATATCAAGAAAATCAAAGAAGTCAGAGAAGAAGTATGGTGTGCAAAGTGTAGATCGAAGGGCCATTCTAAAGAAAAATATCCTATCTTCAGGGATTACATGGCTAGTGGGGCACCGAATCCATTAAATGCAGGATCCATCCTATGGTGTGAGATATACAAGACGAGAGGAGAACATCACTTAGAATATTGTTACCTATTACAAAAATATGTGCAAACTCCAAGGAACCTATATTGAAAATTCTGTAAATCAGTAGGACATTATGTGAATAATTGTCGAGCTTATGAACTAATGATGGAGCGCAGTGCTGACACTTCTAGAATTAAAGAAGAAGAACGTGGACATGAAGGAAACAGACAACATGGTGGTCGAGGAGGCTACCAAGGAAGAGGTTGAGGTGGTGGAGTTGGTAGAGGATGTGGACGGATCATTTGCTATAACTGTGGCGAGCTAGTTCATTTTGTGAGATATTTTCAAAACCCTACTACGACATGTAAGTACTATGAATCCTTTGATCATGTAATTGAAGAATGCCTGTACTTATGGAAAAGATGCAAGAAAAAAGGAATCAACAACCAACACAGAATATTCAAATGATGACTGCTAAAAGAAGGAATGAAGAACCTTGAATTAGTATTGTTACTAGAAGTGGAGCTGCGATTGATGATGACAAAGTGAATGAAAAGAAGGAATTTGAGACTACATGGGTCAAAAAGACTATTGATAAAGCTCTTGTCTTTGATATTCAGAAGGAAAAAGAAGTATTTATGGAAGCAAAGCAAAGTTTTATGGATGTTAGAGCTTCGAACTCTAGTGCATAGCCAAAGGCCGACCATAAAAGAAATTGTGACATATCATTAACTTCGACACATAATCAAGTTTTGACGCAAAATCGAGCTCCAACACAGAATCAATTTTCGACGTAGAATTGAGCTCTGACACATGATCGATCTCTGATACAAGACCAGGATTCAACAAATCAAGTGCTTTAATGTCTTTTCTGCAAAATTGTATGAAATTATTAAGAGATCAAAAGGTTGTAGAAGGGATTTAACAGTTGATAGATTATTGTGCATCAAAAGAAACACCATGAGGTGAGATGGGTGCAGTGAATAATTTTCATCGATAGAAGAGAACTGGAAGAGAAATGAGGCTTAGTGCACAGACAGGAGGATGTGAGATGGATCAAGTTATTCTAGATTTGGGATCTGATGTTAATGCTTTGACAAAGAAAACATGGGAGTTAATGGGTAAGCCAAAGCTATAATGGTCACCTATTCAGTTAAGGATGGAAAATCAACAAAAGGTCTTCTCCTTAGGAAGACTACCAGGTGTAAAAATGAATATTGAAGGAGTTCACACTACTGTTGAGTTTGAAGTAATAAAGATCGTTGATGATAGTAACCCTTATCCTCCATTGCTTGGACTTGAGTGGGAATTTGATAATATGGCCATAATTAATCTAAAGAAGAGACATATGATATTTAAAGGAAGCAACATGAGAGTAATTTTTCCCTTGGATCTGTTATCACTCAAGAAAAATTTTCTAAATTGTTCACATCAGTTCGATTGTTTGTCAAAGGGTTGGTGTCAGTTTTGGGTCTAGTCTTTTCACCTTGTTTTAGAGTCTTGTTAAGAGTCCTGTTAGTATGTCAATTGGGGTTGATTTTCTGTTTTAGTATATCATTGGTCTCATATCTCACATGAATATCATATGTCAAAGTCCATATGCGCTACGAAACTGTCTAGGTGATTTCGTAGCGCAGAAACCCGGTCTAGGTGATTTCGTGCTGATCCATAGCAAATCTCACCCAGCTTTCATATTTATCAGAATCCGCCGTGTTTTAGGTCATTAGGTGTCTTGGTACTGGCACATGTTTGCAGTTGTTGCTGAGAAGGAGACAAAGGGTTCTATTTATACTCTGCATGTATTTAATGGAAAGTTGCTTGCTGGTATCAATCAAAAGATTCAGTTATACAAATGGGAGAATCGTTCTTTTGATGAAGCCTGGAAAACATAATACAACGTCTCAAGAAAATCAATCGTGCCACCTGGTTTATCTTATTGAGAATGCCATTATGAATTTGCCACCTGGCCACGGAGATGTTTTCCCTACTCTTTTGAACAGTGAGAATCTTGATGAACTACTCTCACAGGGTAAGGAGTATGTGTTTATAGCTATCTCAGACAACTTGGGAACAATAGTTGATCTCAAAATTTTGAATCATTTGGTCAAAAATAAAAATGAATACGGCATGGAGGCCACTCCCAAAATGCTTGCAAATGTAAAAAATGGTACGCTTATCTCTTATGAAGGCCGAGTTCAGCTTCTAGAGATTGCACAGGTTCTAGAGGAGCATGCTGGTGAGTTCAAGGCCATTTTCACCTGCATATGTGGTGGTGCAGAGATTAGGCAGGCGATAGCTGTAGATGGAAGAATCTCATTAGTCTCTTTTACTGGAAGCACGAAGGTTAGACAAATTGTTCAAAAGGCAGTCAATGCAAGATTTGGGAAGTGTTTGCTTGAACTTAGTGGAAACAATGCCATTATAGTTATGGAAGATGCAGACTTAGCAATGGTTGTGCGATCTGTTTTGTTTGCTGCAGTTGGTACTACTGGACAACGATGCACCAGTTGCCGAAGGCTGTTACTCCACGAGAAGATATATCAACACATTATTGAGCAGTTGACTGATGCATATAAGCAAGTTAAATTGGGAGACCCTGTTGATAAAGATACACTGTTAGGACCACTGCATACTCGTGCCTCAAAGATGAAATTTGAGAAGGGCATTCAAGTTAGAAAATCTCAGGTGTTCAACTAGGTCTTAGTCTTATTTCTATGTACAGGAAGAATCTGCAGACTTTGGTCTAATCCATTGAAGTTTAAGCTTGGGACCATGGGAGTGGACTTTATAAGAAATGAATATCAATTTTTGAAGGGGCTTAGCATACATTCCCATAACCTGGGATGTTTCGGCAATGGAATATGGAAAGGAAGTGGCATTACTGTGACATCAGTAAATCCTTCTAATAACCAGCCAATAGCAACGGTAGCTGAAGCTTCTATTGAAGAGTATGAAGATAGCTTGAGAGCCTGTGCCGAAGCTCGTAAATTATGGATGCAAACTCCTGCTCCAAAGAGAGGTGAAATTGTAAGGCAGATTGGGGATGTTTTGAGATCAAAATTGGATCTGCTTGGTAGACTTGTATCATTGGAGATGGGCAAAATCCTCGCAGAGGGGATAGGAGAGGTTCAAGAATTTATTAACATGTGCGACTATGCGGTTGGCTTAAGTCGATAGTTGAATGGCTCCATCATACCTTCAGAACGACCTAATCATATGATGATGGAGGTTTGGAATCCTCTTGGCATAGTCGGAGTAATTACTACATTCAACTTTCCATGTGCTGTACTTGGGTGGAATGCATGCATCACTTTGGTTTGTGGCAATTGTGTTGTTTGGAAAGGTTCTCCTACTACACCATTGATCACTATAGCGACAACAAAACTCATAGCCGAGGTGTTAGAGAGAAATGGTTTGCCTGGTTCGATTGAAAAGTTCAAAATCTTCAATACCAATAATTTACGGGTGAACTTGAAGGCGATTAAGAGGCTTGTGGAGGCTGATGCTCTTAAAATGGAGATAATTCCAAATCAAAAGGAAGTAGATGAGGACCAGGGACCATTAAAGATACAGTAGAATATATTAGACATATTACAAGACTGTGTTATGGACAGTGGTAATGTTTTGTTCACTGGTCTCTCAGTGCTCCTATGCACTTTCAAAATGTAACTTTGATTCAATTTTATACCTTGGAACAGAGAACGATTTCAACCTTTTTACAGTGAGGAAAAATAGCGAGGCTGCAACTGATGAAGAGAGAGGAAAGTGGCGATCATTTAGCTATGAAAGGAAGACTGTGTTTCTGAAATTACACAACAGTTTCGTAGCACGCTACAAAATTGCTGTAGCTTCATGTTACAATTCGGCTGATCAATTATGATTGAAAAAGCGGAAAATATTTTTGAAAGGTTTTGTCATCACACATGTATATGTGAAAGGTTGACAAGACGTGGCATTCTGATATGTTTTGTATAATCAAAGATGAAGGGCATAGTTCATTGGATTCGAACATCTTTGAGGAAAACCAAAGGCCGATAAACAGGGGCAGTTTTCTATTTTTCGGGGGCAATAGAGAAGATGTGACATTGAAGACCAGCATGGATCTTTGAACATCCACCACAGCCAAAATAAAAAAGGACCACATGTCAAAGAATGAGAATGATTGTAATTAAGGCTATTATTAGCCTAATATGGAGTTAAACTCCTATTTGATTTAGATCTCTAGAAAGTCTAGTAGTAGTTTGTTACATTCAATAGGGAGTTAAAAGTTGAATAGGTGTCATTAGAAGTAGATTTTGAGTTCCCCTCATGCTTGAGGAGGAATCTCAGTCAGGTAGAAGAGCTCTATATATAGGAGAAAGAGAAAGATGATAAGTGTTGGAAATTTATGGAAAAAAGCTCTGATATTTGGCTTATGTAAAGACTCTGTTTTTTTTTGGTAATACAATACTGGCTTATGCTTCTCAAGAATCATAAAGAGTTCAATGTAATGAGTTTCTTTTGTTGTCTTTTCATGTTATCTACAGTGTTATGAGTATATGATTACTTAGAAATCATTAACAGTGTTCTAATTTCCTTCATATACTCGTAAACTGCCTTTTATATGTTTGGTGTGTTGAAATCTGAATGCCTTGACTTCTATGCAAAGCCAACCCTACTGTTAATACTGAATCATATATGAATCCATAAGCCTAATGGATACTTGTTAGTTGTGTTTCCACCATTTTCATTTTTATTTGTTTCACAAGAGTTAGCCATCTTGATCATAATAAAAAACCTTTAATCCTTTGAGAGAGCCCTCTCAGGTTGGGGAGGCTAAGCCTCAGCCTAAAGTAGGTTTGAAACAGTTACTTGAAGTCTTCCTAGTCTGCAACCTTCCAGGGCCTGATTTTGAGTTAATAGGATCCATCAGAAGGAGTAAGATATACAGAACCAGTCAAAGAAGAGTACTGCACAACTGATATAGATAATATCTATCAAATGACAAAACAGGAAAATGATTTTGTTAACCCTACTGTAGAAGGTAAGTTGACTTGGGAGCATGATATTTCTTGTACCTCAGACTCAGTAGAAGAATTGGAAAACAAGCAGAATAGGTTGCATGAATTATCTACAAGGCGTTGTACAAGAATCACCAAATCAGTTCGTTGTATGACATTTGAGGTATGTAACCCACCTTCTTATGATGGCTTGGGTGATATAAATACTTTTCTTGATGATTATGAAGAACAGGTTCCAAAGAATCAAAGGTTGTTAGCCTTAGATATAGCCCTGAAAGCTACTCCTGCTAGATGGTGGGTTGCACAAAAGAAAAATATAGGATATTGGCAGAAACATCTAATGAGGCTCATCAATAAGTAAATTATATGGGCCTTAATTCCACTCTCAAACTTATTAAAATCAAATTTTCTCACATTTCTTTACATATTTTATTATATTTTTCTTAGTGAGAAGGGTAAAAGTGAGATGTTATGTCATGTGGCCTAATGTGCATTAATTGGAGGGTTTGGAACAATTTTTGGCTAATTTAAGTGCAGGAACTCGAAGTAGATAATCAAGAGGGATTTTAGGAGATTGGGTCTCCCTCCTTAACTCCCCAACCACTCGAATATTCCTCCACCAGATCTCACCAGCTCAGAGTTATAAGCAACCAAGCTCACTGAGTTCATTGGTAGCCAATCCAGTTATAGTTGAAGACAAGTTATTCTCGAGTTTGGGAGCCAAGCCTCCCTAATTTTAAGGAAGTTGCTGGTTGGTTCAGTTGTATAAATAAGAAGGCCTAGGGCCTCATTAGTATTCAAATTTATATTGTATCCAAGAGGTAATTTCGAGCTTAAGATATTGTCACTGTTATTCTCATGTTATTTTTGATATTTTTGTGATAATGAAAAGGATTTCTTTGATCCAAAATTGAGTTGACTTAGAGGGCTAAAGCTCTTGGGTTAGGGCCCAACCATAGCAGCAGAGGTTCCTCTTATTTTTGCACATTCATCCTTAGATTATAATCATAGATTAGTTGTTGAAATTATTTATGTTTTGTTTAATTTGCAAGTCTTTGAATGATTGGTTAGTTTTGCTCCCATTAGTTGGACAAGTAGATCAATGTTACAGTAGTGAAAAAAGACTTCAGAAAAGCTTGTGACAGTGGTCTCATCCTCATCTCCCTCATGGGATCATGATTTGAGGGCCCCACTCTCACAGCCCCAAAAACAGAGTTATATTTTGGTTATTACATAACTTAGGTTTTCTTGTTGAGTCAACCATTGTTAATGCTTTCTTAGAAGCACCTGCAATTGTCACTTTGGTTCCTTAAGTTCGCTGTAGATTAGAAAGAATTCCATTCCATAGATTTGATCCACTAGCCATCGATAAATCGTTTTCTCAAATTCAACTCATATTTTCCACATTTACATAAAGTGGTGCATAAATGAATGATTTGTTAATGAAAAAGTTATTATTGACTTTGTGTGAATTTTATTATGTTACTTAGTGAAACGGATTGAAAAGATTGCAAATAACATAAACACATAAACAAATTGAAAACACATTCAAACACATCAACACAAACAAATTTAATAAAGGAGTTCACCAGACTTTCTAGCTACATCTCCTGGTCCTTTCGCTTCCAGTGTTGACCTCTTTATTTTGTCTTCAAAATGTTGTTATAGGGATTAGCTCGAAAATAGAGTATCAAATGAGAAAATGGACCTCACCACTACATTCAACCTGAAATTTCGAGTTAAACGAGTATAAACTTGACCATATTTGGCCATTGTGACCTCCAAACCCCTTGGAATGGTCAAAAACCACCTTTGTCCCTGCAAAACCACCCTCTGTTTGGCAAAAACCACCTTTGCCTGCATAAAAACCACTTCGGTCTGCGCGCTGGTGGTATGGCAGGTTCGAAACCTGCAATGGTTTAAATAAAAATTGGTTTGGCTTTGTTTCAAGATCGAACTCATGACATGTTGGTTAGCAAAGACGTGTTAAAGCATTGCATATATAGTGTTTTGGTGGGTCGAGGGTTTGAAACCCCCGGATGACCATTCCGCCATTGGTTATGTTATACATTGGATATGTGATATGATATGTGTTGTCTGTTGATTTAACATTAATTATATGGTATTAATATACCATATGTGGCTTGGTCTTGCGATGAATGTGGGATATTTTAATGTGATTCGGACTATATGATAACGATAATTCAAAGGTCTGGCGATCGTGGGGTTGACCTTGACCGTCCAACCTTTTTCCAGCGGAAACCTCCATACACCATAAATACAAATTGATCATTTCCGTTACCAAGGCCTGCGATAGCTCATTCGGTGAGTTGGTTCTAGCGAAAATGTTGCCACTCCAAGAGGTTAGGGGTTCGATCCTCCCTGATCCCCAAAATTTTGGAAATAAGGCGAAATTGGGAAAAATTTGGGTTGTCATGTGTTAGCACCGGATTGGCCCGTATGAACCAATCACAATCTGCCATGTCACCTCCTCTACTGACATCATCTAGGACCCATGGCTCATTCCCAGGTTGACACATGTCCCTGCTGACGTAGGCATTGACCGTTGCCCTGGTTGACCTTTGATTTTTTGACTTTTTACCTTAATTTTCCATAAAATTTGACTGGCTCTAACTTTTCCATCCGGACTTAGATTTATGCGATGTTAACACCGTCGGAATCGTACCGATGAGAACTTCAACTTGATCCTACTTTCATATGCATTTGAAGACTATGATCTAGAGGCAAAACTAGATCCATTTTGGATCACGCCTCCCCACTAGAAGCTTTTGGACCACCAAAAGTTGGTTTTAGTTGTTGAACAAGTGAGGATGAAGTTCCCTCACTTTTCCAATCTCTATCCATCCTGCTTTACTTGGATTTTTACCTTTCAGTCCAACTCCAGGGAAAATTTTAAGAACCACCCTAAATTTATATGTATATTAAATGGGCTAATCCCCATGGTACATAGGAAAAATGGGATGCAATTTTATCAATAATATAATATGTATATATAATTTTTTTGGAGAATCTTTCACCATATTATATTATCTTGTACAGTGATGGAGAATCTTTCACTGAATTATAAAATCTTGTAAGATCTTGGCAAATCTTTTACTGAATAATAAAACATTATGAAGTCTTGGCGAATGTTTTGTTAAAGTATGAAACCATATATGATAATAAGAAAACATATTCATTAAACTGTAATATACTAACATACATGTTTGGAAAAAGAAACATAATTTTCTCTTCCTACAAACAATGTTCCAAGTTTCAGTGACCGTGTTTGTCGAGGTTCTACAATACACTCTTTCATATCCTTCTATTAGTTTTGATAATATTCCACAACAAAGTTCTTGTAGGTGTTGATATTCAACGAGTTCTGTCAAGGTAGGAGAGATTAATCCTTTCTCTACAACTTTTGTCAAGCTACCACTTTTTTCAAGTTATCAAATTTATTTCTTATTCCATAGACTCCAACTGCGAGATGAAAAAACACATCAAATTTTTTTACTCCAACATGCCAACAAGAAGAAAGCCCCAACTATATTATATAAGAAAGTATTAGGTATCATTTTGATAATGTTTGGAAAATGGTGAGAAATCTTCTGAGGGTGATGTAGAAAGAGTGATGAGGTTTCATTGTTTTGAATTTTTTTTGTTAAACCAGAAAAAGTTAAAAACCAATATTAATGGAGATATTGGTATTTTTTACTAAATTTTGTGAAGTGACTAAATATTTCTTTAACCATTCACCTTAAGATGTTTTATAATATAATTTCCTAAGTCCATTTAATATCTTCATTATCATAAAAACCAACCTATATCCATCTTAACTCCACATCTACCACTCTTAGGGGGATGAAATCTATTTATCCCTCTGAGCAATTGGTGGACCCAGAATTAAGAATGGATCTAAGATGATAGAATTTCCCCTTTAAAAAGTTTATGCTCACATGAATACCATGGTATTACCATGGGTTATCATAAACATGGAGCATAAAAATTACTATTGGTAATTTATAAAAATTAATAAAATTAATAATTGGTTTTATTTTATTTTTTATTTTAACAAAGTTAAAATATTTAACCTACAATAAATTACAACATCCATTTTTACTCTTTATCCACCAAGCCCCAAGAGGGATCAAATATTTTTTCACTCTATCCTAGTTTGCATATCACGATATTTGATCCCTCTTGGGGCTTAGTAGATCCAGAGTAAAGACGGATCTATGCTGGTTTAATTCCCCCATTTAAATAGGCTACTTTCCACATGAATACCATGGGTCAATACCATGTGCCATTTTTATTTTTATTAATACTAATATTAGGGTTAATAATGGTCTTTTGCATGGTATTAATAATAATCTAGCCCATGGTATTTGGCCCATAGTATTTTGCCCATAGGTTTCACCTAAATACAATGCATTTTTTGAGTGTTCATAAATATAAGGTGACTTATGGAGTAAATATAAAAAAAAATATTTTTTTACCATACCTCTCTTTTATTTATATTTTTATTAATTTACCATAACTCTTTTACAAATATGGTATTTGGCCCATAGGATTCACTTAAATAAAACCTCTTTTTTGAGCCTTCATAAATAGAAAGAGGGTTATGGAGTAAATATAAAAAGAGGTTTTATTTATTTACCATACCTCCACTTTATTTATATTTTTATTTGTTTACACCCTTGCATGTATATAAGGTGACTTATGGAGTAGACATAAAAAATGTTTTATTTAATTACGATACCTCTCATTTATTTATATTTTATTAATTTACCATATCTCTTTTATAAATATGTTATTTGGCCCATAGGATTCACTTAAATAAACCTATTCTTGAAAATTACCCTCTCCCTTAAAATAAGGTGGGCTATTTGAAGCAATTTGTAAAAATGTACTATTATACAAAATATTCGCCCACTAAAAATTTAAAACCCCTTAATTTCACCAAAGGCCAAACATTTGCCCCTAAAATTTTCCATGAACATAATTGTTTCTCCTCCAATAGTTTGAACACCCTATCAACATGTTGAACATGATCCTTTCAAGACTTACTGTAGATAGTATATCATAAAAAAATACTAACACATACTTTCTAAGGAAGCGTTTAAAAATGGAACTCATCAAACCTTGAAATGTAGAAGGTGCATTGGTAAGGCTAAAAGGCATGAACAAAAATTAATAGTGACCCTCATGAGTTCTAAATGCTATTTTTGGAATTTCTTCAGTCTTCATTCTAATTTGATGATATCCTGAATGAAGATCCAACCCAGTGAAGTAAATTGACCCATGCAATTCATCCAATAATTCATCAATGACTCGAATAGGAAATTTATCTATAATAGTGAGCTTGTTGAGCTCCCTATAATCTAGACACATGCATGATGATCCATCCTTCTTGTGAACCAATACTACTTGAGCAGAGAAAGAACTTTGACTAGGTTGAATTATAACTACCTCTAGCATTTCTGCAACCATATGTTCAATTTCACTCTTTTGGGCATAGGGATATCTATAAGGTCTGATGTTTGGACGAACACTTCCTAGAATCAAATGAATAACGTGATCATAATCATGAATAGATGGGAAGACTTTGGGAGTCTCAAATACCTTGGAATAATTTCCCAATATTTTTTGGAGATCTAGAGAAATAGATGATTTCGATGTGGGAACCTCTAGTGAACATAATTGTACAACTATTCCTCATTTTTCTTTCTTTAGAAGCTTTGTCATTGAGTTAGAATGATTATCCTTTTCGGTTTCCCTACCATAGCCCTTCACTAAACTTCCTTTCCTTTTGAAGAAAATTTCATGAAAAGTTCTTGAAAATTAAAAGCTATTTTAACCAAGGATTGTAGGCATTGGATTCCTAGTACAACATC
>APFE031452761.1:74038-132153 GCA_000404065.3 Pinus taeda
CAAGCATATGTTATCCTCCTCAAGCTTGTAAAAAATAAAGAGGTACTTGCTAGAAATGGTGGGGGAAAAGAGATAAAAATGAACTTGTTTGTCACAATTTGTAACCACTCTTGAACAGGACACTTTCATTCACCTGGGTTGGGAAATCCTTTACCTAACAGTTGATCAAACCAAATTGAAAGTCTTCAACCAGTTTCTGGGTATTAACTTTGGGTCAATTGCCACCAAACCACCTATTGTGTCATTATGTGTTCAAGAGGTCAATGCGAATAAGCCATTCATCTACAAAAATATCTGTCATTCCATCTTGACCATCCCTGAGTTAGTCCTTGCAACTAAATTTCTTCAAACTTGATCTACGATTTCGTGTTGTGGGCTTGCCTACGATGGATCGCTTTCTATCGACTTCAACTCTTTATCTAGAAAGATGATCTGGAGATCGCCAGTACCTTGGGATCTGCATGCCTCAATGGTAGGTTTCTCGTCTTCAATGACAGGTTGCATCATTGACCTTTGATTGAAGAATTCTGTGACATGTTCGACATCGACACATCTAATCACATCTCATGGATTGTACTGAGTACTTTGAGAGCCATTGCCATTATTGGTGATTTCTCTCACACTTGTTAACAGTTTACATCATCGACTGGTAATCAAGTGGTTTCTACCATGTTCGACTTTGACACATTTATTCACATGGATAGAATCGTACTATTTTGAGGAGTAGAAATGAAGACCCTGGATCTAGTTTCCACCATCCAGGCTATGAGGAATTTTGTATTCATTATGTTGTAGACTATTCATAAATAGATGGTTGCATCCATATTGTGTCTACATGTGTCTATACTTGTGATGTATTACAAGATCATTCCTATATCAGAGTAGTAGTTATTTTTCTAATTAGTTTTTGGTTTCCTAGTCAGTTTTGATCTGAGTATGGGAATGCCTACCTCAACGATGATATCGCACCCAAAACTGGCAAGATATCACATGCACTTCGAGCGGTAAGAAAGTTTGGCCGAGTTCAGCGCGATGCCATACACCGGGCGACACATGTCCAGTGGATGAAAGAGAAAACTGATTACATCATGTGAGTAATGGTCGAGCAACTTACCCCCGCGATATAGACAGAGACCGTAGGATCTAGAGGCTCTAGATCAACGATGGAGAATTAACCCGGTGGATGACCGGATTTGATGGGAAAATAGACTGAGGGACATAAAGATTTGAGGTCCGGCATGACCGATGAGCTGGCAGAAGGATCAGTTTCATGGGAAAATCCTGGAGTAATGGGAATAACTACCATTCAAAAGAAAACTAACACTCAGACTGCAAGGCAACAAGTGGGCACCTCTCTGTATAACGTTACATAGCGATGACGACGTAGAGCAAGGGAATTCCAACAGATCGAGGCAGGTGATCCAGAGAGCCAAGAAGAGGAAATGAACAGTCAGGGAGAAAATTGGCTTTAAGCCACAAACAATCAAAGAAGAGAGGGGAACAGAAGTAGAGAAAGAAGCGAATTGCAAAGAACAAAGAAGCCGAGCTAATCTGTAGAGCAAAGGAAGCATCAATGACACAAAGACAGAGAGAGTCCGAGAGTCTGTGAACTCTAGAGAGGGCTTAAGAGGTTCAAGCAACTCCTCTGTGTATACCTGTCAGGTATTGAGTGCCAAATTGGACTCATACCATTGAGACTAGTTGAGGTCGAGATCCAATAAGGGGGAGTCTGTGTACTCTAGAGGCTTGGGGGATCCAAGTAACACCCTACTGATAATCACCTATTAAGTGAGACTCAAATTAAGCTAATTATTGTAAAATCTCTACTTTAAGACACAATAGAAAAGGCCACCACTGAACGTTGGACCACGAGACGTAGCCCAGGAGGATTGGGTGAACTCCTTATTAAATTTGTTGCGTTTTTATATTTTCTTACTATTTTTCTCTTATTTTTTCAAGTGTCTATGTATTTCACAATCTTATCGATCCATTGCTTAAAATAACATAGGCACACCCCAGCAGGAGTTTGCAATACCTTCATTAATTAACTGAGATCATTCACGAGTGATTTCAGATCAAGTACACTGATACACCTCACAACTATCAAGTGTACCTACTATATCATAGAATGATAGTGGTTCGTATAGATGTGAAGTTCGATGAAGAGAACCACATGAGAAGTTCCCTTGAGAGGGAGCTTCAGTTACATGTAGATAAGGATATTTTAGCTCCAACGGAAGAAACCTTAGGATGATGTAGAGAAGCCACATGCAATGGAGCGGAGATTAGAAGCACCCACTCATGTAGAGACATTCAAAGATGGAAAGAAGCACATCAGAGAAGTTTACAAATTGATACTTGATGCTAGAGAGAATGTGGGGACACCCACATCACAGTGTATGTAAAGGAGGTCACCAGATTGGTACATTAGCTACATGGCTCTAATGAACGAGAGTGTAGAGACTGATCCATCCTCATTCGAGGAATAAGTGAAACAACTATTATGGGTTCATGCCATGGTAGAGGAGTATGACTCCATTATCAAGAATAGTGCTTGGGAAGTTGTCTCAAGGCTAGAGGACAAGTCAGTGGTAGGTTCGAAGTGGATATAAATGGTTAAGCAAGTCACAGATGGGAATTTTGAGAAACACAAAGCTACATTTATGGCCAAGGGGTTCTCTCTAGTCGAGGGAATTGATTATGAGGAGACCTTCGCTCCAGTGGCAAGGTAATCTTCAATTACATCTATTCTAGCACTTTCAGCATAGATGAGATGGTAGATACATCAAATGGATGTGAAGACAACTTTCCTCAATGGAGTGATTGAGAAAAAGGTGTACATTGAGCAACCAGAAGGATTCGAGGCCTTCAACCGAGAGTTGCATGTGTGCAGATTCAAGCAAGTGTTGTATCAATTGAAACAAGCACCTTGTGCTTGGTACACCAAGATCAACAACTATTTCACCAGGTTAGGCTTCAACAAAAGTGAAGCAGATGTAAACCTTTACCATATTGTGGTTTAAGGTAAATGATTGATTATAGTATTATATGTCAATAATTTAATTCTGGTAAAATCTTCTAAAGAGGATCTTGAAAGAGAATTCAAGATGAAGGACCTGGAGCTCATGCATTATATCCTTGGTATGGAAGTATGGTAAGGAGATGTTGAACTATTTGTCTCTCATGGAAAGTATGCCGACATGATATTGAAGAAGGTCCACATGGAGAGGAGAAAACCCATGGATACTCCTATAGAATGGAATTGGAAGAAGGAATATGCTACCTCAGGTGAAGTAGTGGAGGAAGTAGTGGAGGCTACTATTTACAAGAAACTTGTGGGTTCACTTATGTACTTGTTGAACACACGATCAACCATGTGTTTTGCAGTTAACCAACTTAGTCAAGCAATGGTTAAGCCAGCCAAGCTATATAGGAGGGCAGCTAAACATTTTTTGGTATTTGGTACATATGGATAGAGGGAGTGAAGCTTCAAGGCTTCATAGATGAAAATTGGGCAGGGATTCCATCAAACAAGAAGAGAACATCAGGGGGAATCTTTAGTATTGGGTCAACAATAGTTTCTTGGTAGAGATCAATTGCACTAAGTTCAGCAAAAGAAGAGTGCATGGATGCTAGTCAAGTAAATTGTGAGGATGTCTAAATGAGGAAGATCCTTGTTATTTTATTTGGTCACCAGATGGATCCTATAGTGATTTATTGCGATAATCAAAGTTGTATCAAAATCTTTGAGAATGCAGTTTTTCATGAGCGATCCAAGCATATCGACATCTAGATTCACCATCTTAAAGATTGTATGCAGATGAGAATCATGTTGTTGGAGTACATTCCTACAGAGAAATAGGATGCATACAGCTTGACTAAGGCACTTTCAAGACGAAAATTTGAGTTACATAGAGACAGGATTGGGGTACCTGAAAATCCCTTTCCTGTTGAGAGGGGGTGTTAAAAATGCAACAAGAAAATCCTGATTTAGTTTTTCCTCGAATTAAACTAGGAATAAAATTCTAATTCCACATCACAAGACAACTTGTATGAGTTAAAAAAGTTAATTTGACTTAGTTGGCCCAATTAATTTGAGTTGAGGGTCTAACTAGAGTCATGTAGAGTGTCTCCTACTTTATAAGATCCTTGGTTGAGTTTATTTTGATTTGTAATTAATTAATTCAGTTTAACTGAATTAAAGTCAGTTAAACTAGTTCCAACTGATGGAGGAACTAGTAGGAGGTCAAACAATGGGGTGTTGCTTCATGTGTTCAACTAGTTAACTGATGATTTACTCATGAATAACTCATGAATGTCAGATAAGAAAGTTACCCAGTTGACATTGGAGTTCAAGAGAAGTGTAATATCAATTTTATAATCATCCAAATTGTACAAGTGGTGCATGCATTTAGAGGAATGCCTATGAGGATTGTGCAATTCTAAATGAGTAATTTCCAGAGGGGCTAATTCCCAAGGAAACAACAGAAGGAAATGGGAATTATGACAAGCATAAAATTGTTTAAGTATTGGCCGAGGCTTATCTAGGAAGTTGTGAGACAGATAGAGATAGTGCAGAGGTTGCTCGGGCTTGAGCAAAGCATTGTAATCTTCTCATATTTTCTGACTAATGAAATACATAGATAGCAAGGGTTTTTAGCAGTGGATTTCCCCAAGAAATCATTATGTAATGTGTTGATTGAATTATTTCTCTTGTATGCTTCATGATTTCAGGATCGATTAATTGTTCTCGTTGATGAGTAGAGTAGATTCAAGTCTTTTGTTTTAGAAAATTACATAATCAGTTTGAATCTACAAGGACTTTCTACACTCTCATGAAACAATGGTATTATTTTTGTATTAAAACACCCTAGTGAGTAAAGAACAAGGTGAAGCACTATAGGTTTCTTAATTTAAAAAATTAGTGGTATGCTTTGGAAATGTTACGCACCAGTGCGGTTACTCAAGCGCATCAGAACAAGGTTAAATAAAAGAAAACCTACCGATCATTAAATTCATTTTGACCATTTGCAGTGTTGTAGAGCTCTCAAGCATAGGTGCTACTCTTACCTCTTTAAATCTCCCTATTGTAGGTTCTTCCCTTGCTTGTCATCCTTAGGTTCATTACTCACTACATGGCTTTTGAATTTTCTCAAACAGTGGACAAAGGCAATTTTTTCACTTATGAGGAAACCATGCCTCCCTGATGAGAAAATTTCCAAGTAATGCTTATGTTTCTCTCTAATTTAATCTTTTAGTGGTCGAATTGAAAATTTGGTTGAAAAATCCTTTTTTTTTTTTGCTTGCACAATGCATTCGATAGGTTCAACTTGCACGGGTTATGCTACACCTTAAAACTTTACAGGGTGCAGCACAAATTGGTGCATTAGGTTAAGGCACTATGAGTTTTTTGGTGCATTTGGTAAATTTAAATGCATCAAGAAGATTTATAATTTTTATGTATGCGTATTTGGTAAAATTTATTTCTCAGTGCATTTATTTTTACCAAATGCACCACTTACAAAATATAAAAAGATTATAGCTCAGTTCTTTTGTTTGCTTGAACATTCTATTTCGGTGTGAAAAGGTTATTATGCACACAGGTATGAAATGTTATGTTGATGTACTGAGTTGAAAAAAAATAACTAATTTTTTTTTATGTATGTGTACTAAAATCATTACATCAAGTCGATGTACACACCATGGGTAGTGATTTCCATTTTTTGTGGTGCACTGTGCCCAGTACATTCCTGTTTTTTTTGGCGCACCAAGGATATTTTTTTTTATCAAAATTTATTTGTCCATATTTATAAACACATTTTACATTTAATAAAAAAAATTATGTTTTATATATGAGACTGATGTATTTTATATGTCAATCATGTATAGATGTCAATAGAGGGAGGGGAAACAACAACAAGAGTAAAGGGTGGACCATTATAATATTATATGACTGTGGGAAGCATGAGAGAGGGAGAGATATTTATACCCTCTCACTATTACTATAGCGACCCAAGTCCTATTGAGGAATGTAGGCCTCCTTAAGTACTATAACGAGGCTACATCCCTGAATGGGAACTCTGAGTTGTTAGCATAACTCATCTACGAGTGGGATTTCCACCATAAATATTTTTGTGTCGGTCCTAATCAATTGTATCATCTCACTAAGGAGGACATTTATTTTATCACCGACCTATCTAGGAGGGGATGATTTTCCCCAGTTCCTTGATGTCCCGCATGGGATTGCAATAGAGGTTTAGCTTGCCTACTCTTGGAGATATGTTGGGGATCATGTAGTGCATACAACATATTTTCATGTGTCTGGTGGATAGTTACGGATCGCATCTTTTGTTACAGAGGAGGTTAGATGCCTCTCACTAATATGAGTACCATTGCACACTACACTAGTGATCAATAGAATATCAGTTGCCCTCTTTTGTTTTATGTCGATTCTTTGGTGTAAACGCCATGATGTATCATATGGTTTGCCATTTTTTTATGACAATTTTGTATGGATTTAGACAGATGATGTTCTATGATACATGGGAGGGACAACTTCACTTTTTCTTCAGAGACTTTTTATTTATTTTTTGAGAGGTTTCCAAAGACGAGGTCTACTTTTGATCATCTCCCTCCTAGGTCAATGATTGAGGTGAATATGTACATGTGGGGCAATATGATGCTTAAGAGGGGCCAGCCAAATTATCTGGCTAGGATTTCCTTCGAGGTACAGGGCTATTTGACATTGAGGATGACCACATGTTTATCATGGTATCATGTCCTTATGAGGGGATGGATTGGTAAAAGTTTCCTAACATTCTTTACACCAAATGAGGTTGCAGATTATAGAGGTAATATTAGTGTTTTCTTTAAACTAATATCGTTTAGTTTTATCATCTTAATTCATTATAATAAAATTTATTCTAGCACATTGTTTAACTTGTTTTATTAAAATTTTTAATGAAATTGTCTAATTATTGTTTTTAACTATGTATTTTGTATATATTGGCACATTCCTTGGGGAAATGCATCCTCCCCCACCAGATGCATATGAAGAGATGGTCAAGGTCGTGACGAGTGAGGCACATCCTCAGATGCAGATGGGTGTGGGCATGTGGTTGTGTACAACTTCTTTCATATTCAGGATGGAGTATTATGGCTAACTCTCTAGAATTTTGGTTGAGGAGGGAGTACGCCGTACGATGGCTTGAGACATCATGGAATGTTCTAGGCTCTTGGAGCTCTTGAGGGAAATTCTACATGATATTATCAGTCTTATGTGTCATATCGTCAAAGCTATCAGGCAACTGGTAGCAGGGAGGGATAGGCATGCAGCAGATACACATGAGTCTTCACCGAGTATGTTAGGTCCCTATACTACTAGTGTAACCCCTTATTGTTATTAGTTCAACCCCCTTATTATAATTTTGTTCTCATGTAGTCCCCATATTGTTATTATTGTGCCTCATAGAATCCCACAATTGTTATTGTTGTGCCCTTACATTATTATTGTTATGTCGACTCTGATTATATTATAACCCCTTAGGCTCCTATATATAGAAAGGAGGTCTTGTCATTTGTATCATCCAAGAATTTTTCATTTGTGTAATGTAAAGGAGGTTTCCCCCTCGAATAGGCTAATTTATAAGGCTTTGATCTTTCTTTTCTATCTTTTTGTGAACTGGTTTTATAACATTTGGTATCAGAGCTTTCTATTCTAGGGTTTCACTGCTCCAAACAATTCATCATGGAATATTCTCTATAACTAATTTTTTGCAGTGTTTCATAAGCTAAAACAAAGACCCATTTTAGCGGAAATCATTTTCAACCTCAAGTCTGAATTTTAGATCTTGCCATGCTATATTTTCAGAGATATGATTTGAAGACGTTAGGGTTTTTGAAGACTCTAGAATTACATTCCAAACATATGACCTAGGGAAAATCGTCATAACTCTCACTTCGAGCATCTTACTCAAATTTCATAAAAAGTGACAGAAAAAAGATGGATTGTAATTTGTTAGGTATCATTTTTAGAACCTAAGGTCAAAACAGTGACACGTGGCACACCGTACAATTTGGCTCTACTAAACCCATCTATAATTAGGTCATTGTGTGAGATTGGGCATCACTCTTTCTTTCAGAATCCAATTGCGATCTGACTTTCAAGGTTAGAAATAGGACTCGGAGGGATATTACAAGCTAAAATTTCAGAACTTAAAGCTTCGAAATTACAGAGTTATAGTCATTTCAAGATCGAGCTCCTAAAATCAAGAAAAAGCAAGAAGAGGAAGTTTTATGCCAAGGATCCAATAAATTGGATACTACAGATGGAGAAATATTTTGATCTACATGAGGTGAAATTGTTACAAAGGTACGTATTGCATCTTTATATTTAGAACCAAATGAATTTTTATGGTATAAATGGCATTGTACTCGTAAACCACTTGTCACATGGTCAATTTTCACAGAGGAAATGATAGCACATTGTGAGGATACAAAGAGAAACATCTTGTTTAGCCAATTGATAAATTTCAAACAAAAGGGCTCAATGGCAGAGCACACGTTGGGTGCAGGATCCCCCAGGGGCAGGTTTGGGGCTTAAAGCCCATATTTTGGTCAAATTTTGTAATCCAATTGTAAATACTCCACATTTTGTGGTCATGGAGCACGTAGATGTTAAAGAGTCATAGGGTTGTCCACCCTTATTTTGGAAATGTAATGTCAGTTGTAGAAGATCTACCCATGGTCCGCGGACCATGGGATTGTATAAATAGAGCTAAGCTCTAATTAGTTTAAAGAAGAAGAAGATCGAACATGTAAGAAAGTGATAACTCTAAGCATATGTCTAAGTTTTGGGTCATAGCATAGGTAGAGGCTTTGCAGCTGAGTGTGGAGAGGCCTAGAAGTCCACAGCTGAGTGCACAGACCCCTGCAATTGAGTGTGCAGGGCGGGTCAAATCTGTAATTGTTCATAATTATCAATAAAGAGAAGTATTCTACAATTTGTGCATCTTTATTTCTTGTTTATGCATCTAGTTATGTTGGGTATGAATTTCACTTATAATGCTTATATGATGCGTGAATATATGTGATTGTGTTGGCTAAGAAACGTAAGTAAGAACATCTATTTGCGTGAAGCTAACTAAGATCTGTTAATAAGACAAGTAAGATACTTAGTGTAGTTTGGGAGATATCACAGCTCGCTGCCCTAGCAATGTGAAAGTATATCAGCCCCTGGTTAGAGCGGCGTGAATGTTGATTATATCATTTCACAAAGGTACTGAAGGGTGGAACAGAGGGCTAAGCAACCTGTGCACAGGCAGGTATAGCCGGGATAAGCCAAAATCACAATCATCTCAAGGGTGTCAAAACTTGGTTCCAGCATCCCCCCATACTACTTCGGGTAGTCCGCGCTCCGCGAGCTAATGCCAAAAGGGCTAGTAGTGTAGGGATTTGTTTGGTTAACTAATGCTGAACCTGGGTCAGGACCCCTCAAGCCAATAAATGGTTCCATTGCTGGGACCGGAATCTCCATAAGAGATGTGTGATGTCGTATCATTGGAATCCAACTAAGAAAGAAATCTAAGGTTGGTTGGACAGAAGGATCAGTCGCAGCACAAGAAAACAAAAACCTACGATTGTCAAAAGAATAGTGGCTAGACAGGTACCTATATATGGAGATCCATAAGATCTTTTTCACCTCATTTCCTATTGACCTATATGAGTGGATCATGAAGCTAGTAGATAGCCAAGGAAGGTGGAAACTTGGCGATCCTATTGTGTGGAACCTAGAGCTAGTGCAAAGCTTGGAAGCATCAAAGGATAAGATTGACCATGTTGTCGATCATTGGCTTGATCTCATCATAGGAGGATTTGTGACTCAATTTGCAGTCGGCACCTCAGCTATAGTGAGGTAAGTGATGCTTTTTCAAGGGACCGTGAGGTAAGTACATAAATATTTGAATACTTGGATTAAAAGGTTGTTCTGCAAAAAACGAGTTATGCAGCTACCTTGATGTTCGGAACTACACAAAGCGGAAGATTTTACAAAAACGAAGGAAATAAGGTCCCACAGCATAGCCCCTTGATTTCACCTCCATGAGGGGACGAGGAAGGGATCGCGAAGGTCTCTTTGTGAAGTGACATTCAGTTGATAAAACAAGGATTCCCAAAAATACTACCTCCACCCACACCACCATTGGCTTCACCTCCATCACCTCCAACTTCACCTGTACCACCTCCACCTCCACCGCGATTTAGTATGGCAAACACAGTGAAGTTTCCTTTCTTCAAAGGCTTGGGAAATGACGACCCTGGCCAATTCTAATTCATTGTGAGGGTTGTATGGGAATCTCAAGGTGTTATAGATGACCATATATAGAAAGTGACACTAGTTATCACTTTGCAGGATTGCGAGCTGACCTTGTATATTAAGTACTCCAACAATAACCCAAATGCTAGAGTAGTGAACATCCAAGCAACACTAAATAGGGAATTTAGCAGGCCTAAATCAGAAGCGCAGTCGATTGTGGGATTCAAAGAGATCGCTTGCAACTAGGCAAGATGCCTTGGGAACTGGATCAAAGGCTGAAATGTACAATTCGCGAAGCCAACATGAATTTCACAGATGGAAAACATCGCGAGTGGTTTGTGGCTTCGCTACTACCACACTTAAGGAACACGTTGTTGCAACGGAAGATAATCACTCAGGCAGAGACCTTCGAGATTTCCATGAGATTAAATGAGACTCCAATGTAGGATCCTAATTTGGGAGTCTAGCAGATCCATGTGCAACTGAAAAATATGTGCCTGGAGATGCAATGTCTGAAGCAGCACAAGACAGTTTGGCCAAAGGTACGCGAAGACCTATGGTGTTTGAAATGAAAGAGTCAAGGTCATGACAAAGACCACTGCCTAGTCTTTATAAATTACCTTGCAGGAGGAGGACTGATGCCTTTAACAATGGAAGCTCAAGTAGGATATATCACGACGCCTGCTTTATGGTGTGCTGTTTGTCAGGTAGCCGGAAACATACCATGAATAATTATCACTTGCTATAGAAGTATGTGCAATCACCGCAACAGTTGTTCTGTAACTTTTGTAGGTCGATAAGACATGATGAGCATACTTGCAGCAGCTAAGAATTGATGATGGACAGAACTCCCACCTACAGGGTTCATGCCGAAACACGGTCCCTTGACCAGAATGCAAGGATGGCGCAGACAAGATTTCAAGGGCGTGAACAAGGCCGAGGTGAAGGAGGACCTACTAGATGTCGCAAACAGTTTATTTGCTACAATTGCGGAGAACCAGGACACTATGCCCACGATTTCACTAACCCAACATGCCCGTCATGCAAGTATTGCACATTGTTTGATCATGAAACAAAATGTTGTCCTATGCTGATAGCTAGGATATGTGACAAAGCAGTGCTACCACCTTCCCCAACTAAGAAATCGTAGATGATGAGGTCTAAGCTACATGAGTAAAATCTGAACGTAAATATAGTGCTTCGGAGTGGAATCATGATGAGAGATGACAAGGGGAACCAGCCAGATGACAGTACATGGGTTTGCAAGGCCCTGGTGAAAGAGTTTGAGTTTGATTTGGAGTGCGCTCGAGAAGCATTCATGGAAGCTAAGAAGAGCTTCATTGAGGCCTCCAATTTGGGAAGCAAAGATAAGCTTGAGCTGGAGATTGACCCCTCTATGCTCACAACATTCCTGGAAACCTATATGAAGTTACTGCGCGATAGTAAGGTTGTGAAAGGGTTACAGGAACTTATCAATAGATTTTCTGAGACCATGCCAAGAGAACCATGCGTAGTTCGAAAGATCAGAAAGCATAAGACAAGGACACAGCGTGAAATGAGACTCACTGCACAGATCAAAGAATAAGAAATGGTTCAAGTCATTCTAGATTTAGGATCATATGCAAATGTTCTCCCGAAGTAGACTTGGGAACAAATGGGACGACCTACGCTACAATGGTCTCTGATTCAACTAAGGATGGTGAATCAGTATAAAAAATCATACCCATGGGGTGGCTATAGGGAGTGACCATGGATATTGAGGGAGTGAGCATGCTAGAAGATTTTGTGGTAATAGAGATTATTGATGACAGCAATCCCTACCCTATGCTCCTGGGAATTGACTGGGCTACTGATATGAATGGGGTAATCAATTTGAAGAAGCGAAAGATGATCTTTGAGAAGAAATCACTGCACGTAATAATACCATTGGATCCTATTGAACGGTCACACTATACGAAACCAATCCATGATTATGAAATTCATGATGATTTGGACTGCATCTATAAGATAACAACGCAAGACAAATACTAGGTGAATCCCACTGCAGATGAATGGATTACATGGGATCGCAAGATTTCCTGCAATTCAGATTCTGATGAAGAAATATAACACTGGAAGAATCATTTACATGAAGTAACTAAGCTAAATTACAACATGATGACCTAGTCGCTCGTAAGAACTCTGCCTACTTATGATGGAATAAATGAGGCAGATGCCTTTTTGGATGCATTTGAAAGGGAGGTGCCAGAAAAGCAACGTTTGCAGGCCTTGGACTAGGTACTATGCGCTACGCCCACAAGATGGTGGGGTACGCACAAAGGAAGCTTTGATGATTGGCGCGATTGTAGGAGGATGATGAGAACACAATTTGGGAAGACTAAGATGTGATTGACAGATCAGTATGATGAGAAAGATGATCGACGCCCGTAGTTGGTTAAAGCAGAGAAAAACTATTGTACCACTGTACGTGATGGGCTAGCTATGGTGTATGCACTCTAGAAGTACCGACACTACTTGCTAGGAGGCCACTTTAAGATGTATACGGATCACCCCACACTGAAGTACCTGGCCAATAAGCTTGTGTTGGGGGAGAAAATCTACAAATGGCTCTTATTGTTCCAAGAGTATGATTTTGAAGTCGTTGTGAAGCCTGGAAGATTGAACATGGGACCAGACCATCTATCGCACATCGAAATAGGGGAGGAACCTACTAATTTGGAGGAAGGATTACCTGACGTGTAGCTCTTTGTTGTGCACATCGCAGATGGACATTTTGAGAATATAATACACTGCCTAACAACAGGAATTGCACTGGAAGGATACTTTATCCAGCAAAATAAGGGATTAGTGGTGTGCATGACAGATTTCTCAGTTATTGCGGGGCATCTATACAAGATGAGGACTGATAAGATACTGTGAAGGTATGTGCCTGAGTATGAATGAAGCAACATCCTTGTGAATGCTCATGGGTGAACCGGGAGGACATTATGCAGGGAGATCAACAACATAGAAGATTCTACACGCAGGGTTGTGGTGGCGAACCTTTCAAAAGAAAATTGTAAGGTTTTTGATGTATGTTAAAGAATAGTCAAACCATCATGGAGGGATGAAATGCCTTTGAATCCACAAATGATGTTCCAACCTTTCAAAAAGTGGGCAATAGATTTTGTAGGACCCATTCAGCCTCAAGAGAAGACAGGCATGAGGTACATTATCACCGCAACAAAGTATTTGACTCTTTGGGCAGAAGTGCAATCGGTGAAGGATTTCATGGGCACAACTACTGTGAAGTTCCTATTTGAGCATGTACTGACATGATTTGGATGTCTAAGGATCTTGATGAGAAATCATGGTATGCACTTCCTGAATGAGACTATCAGTGTACTAACGGAGGAATTTAAGGTCTATCACCAAAAGAGCACACCTTATCACCCATAAGCTAATGGGACAGTGGAGGCATTCAACAAAGTGCTTGAAAATGTGTTGACCAAGGTTTGCAATGCTTAACAAAGTGATTGGGACCTACACATACCTACAGTATTATGGGCTTATCGAACAACTTGCAAAAAGCTAATGGGACAAACTCCTTTTAGGCTTTTCTATGGTGTGGAAGTCATGATGCCTATGAAATACATCATGCCTAGTCTACGCATAGCAGCGCTCATGGGTATGATAGATTGCGGAGCCCTGGAAGAGAGGCTCGTGTAGCTGGATGAGCTCGAAGAAGAATGATTTTTGGCTGGATTTCACCAGCAGGTCCAAAAGCAGTGTGAAAAGGCATGGCACAATCAACACATCAAGCTGCACACCTTCAAGGTAAATGATCTAGTTTTGTTGTATGATAGTAAGTTTGATAAATTCCCCAGAAAATTCAGGATGTATTGGTTAGGGTCGTATGTTATTAAGGAGATTACTGACGAAAGCACGGTACAACTGGTTAAGTTAAATGGAGAACCCTTCCTAGTAAAGGCGAATGGCAGTCGCTTGAAACCATACATCGGCGATCCAGCCATGTAACTATATGAAAGTAGCATAGTCTTAGCACTCGAGACATATGAAAGGATATGCAGGACTATAAACTACACTACCCAAGTTGGAGAGCTACGCGATGTCAAGACTGCGTGAAGTAGCAAAGTGTCAAAGGGTCCGCGACAGCGTGAAAACAGCTGCACTAGCATACAGGTCTGCCAAAAAGTGACCATTGAAGTCACTATTCACGATCTAATGGTCGGTTTGAGCCCAAACGGAGTGGTTGGCAAGCATTTAAGGTGATATTTATGGGTTAGATTATTGAAAATATGTCGCTAATCTAGCATTAATGGGCCGAATGTGGGGGGAATGGTCAGATTTTAATTCAAAAGGCCCTATAAATTACAAGTTGTTGTCCAGTGAAAAACACTTGGAATTTTAAAAATTTAGTTGTTGCGCTATCAGTTGTGTATGGACCTTTCAAATTTTGAGGCTTTGAGAGCAAGTTCAGTGTTTGAGAGATTATCGAAGGAGATGCAAGACCCCCTAACTAGAATAATGTCAACACCTAAGGAAGTCACATAGAAAATTGTGATAGTAGAAGCCCCAAAGAGTGCTGGAGTGGTAAATGAGGTCCCTAAATCACCCAGAACACCAAGTCCTAAGAAGGATAAGCAGACTATGATCCCAGTGCATGTCTCACCAAGAAACCCACAGAGGACCAAGCTCACTTTGCAAGAAAATGGGAAGGCCATTAATCTGGAGGCCGACAAGGAAGAATTTGAAGAAATCCTGGTGGATGAGGAGGACGTGGAAAATGGAAGTTGAAACCCAGGGTGCAGACCCTATTACCCAGTTACCAGAATATGTTCCTCCGCACAAGGGAAAAGCCAAGGTGTCGAATAACATAGAGGAGAGAAAGAGCTCCTTGAAACTCTGTTTCTCCCAGACGATATTGTTTTTTAGGGGCTGCACTTAGGGTGGGTTCTTGCCCTAAAGTTTGAAGATCGGGACCTCATAGATCATGAGAAATCCCCACATTTAGTGACTAAGCAGCTAATGCACTAGCAGATTGATGTGATGGCTAGAACAATTGAATTGGAGCCGCGCACATGGCTCAAGGGTGTAGAGAAACTCAGGTTGTTAAACCTTCTCTGGGTGTCACATTACCATCGTGCCCCAGTGACTGTCTTCATCATCGGGCAACTACTTTTCTTAGTGCATGACGGGTGGTTATGGCTAGAGGAGCCTAGTCCCATCATAGACCACTTGATCCATCGGATTACATGGCTACCTTACTCAAGTGAGGATCTAGCCAATATGTCTGAAGGAAAAGGTGGCAAGTGGGCTGTCACAAAAGTGATGAAGAGGAAGTTCAAGTTGGAGAAGAAGCGAGGATATGACATCTCCAGCATTAACAACCCTGTAATCATGGTCACAACACAAATACTAGTAGGGAAAGTGATGCGGAAGTGTCGCGTGGATGAGGTGCCCGTGCCTTTGATCGCACTGGTGGCCCAATGTGCTGAAGGAGTCCAGTTCAACTAGGTGAATTATCTATACGATAAGTTCCTTGTGAACTGTCATGAGGCACAGGAGTAGGGAAAGACATTTCACTACGTGTGGCTCCTGCTATCAATCGTACTAGTGGGATGGTAGCTACCTGGAGATAACCAATTCTCCTTGGCTGTTCTGGACCTTCCTGAGGCAGTGAAGTACACTTCACTGTGGGTTACCAAGGACACACAACGAATAAATGAAATCAAGATATTTTGGATCTTGATGCAGATGAGTATCCGGATGGGGATCAATTGCAAGCCATGGTTTTCGCCCATAGTATATGTCAGTTTACTAAGCTTTGTAAAGTTCAAAGTGGATTTCTACCATGTCTTTATCATGGAATGGAAGGACCCTATGAAGACATGGCATAACCTACCATATCTAGTGACTGATGATGTAATTTTCACAGTCCTCGAGTCTTGGCCCCCTGAATGGCATGCTCCAGCTGACTTCGCGGTGGAAACGGACAAGTCTGTCATGTAGCACAAGAAGGAAGAAGAAAAGCTCTGAATGGCGCAGTTGGTGGAGAAGAGCAGAAAAGAGGAAGCAAAGGCTAAGGCCCACGTAGTGTGCAATGTCGTAAAATTGGTGGAATAGCAGAAAATAGGAGGAGAAGAGCACAAAGGACAAAAGTCACCTTCACCCGGAACTGAGGTAGAAACAGAGGCAAAACAAGGTGGTGTGGACCCGCAAAAGACATCCATCCAACTCAAGCATCTGTGACCGCAAGAGGAGGCAGTCCCATGAAAGAAAACCAAGGCATCAAAAACATCCATCGACCCAATCACCCTCACTGAGCGGGATTTGCATGATATCAGAGAAATAGTGAGGGATATCACCACGAAGGCCCTCCAACAGTTTGAAGAGTAGTAGCAGTTGGTATTAGGGGCTCTCTATAAAAAGCTACAGGAGTTGCAGGTTCCCACTGCATAGGCTGGCACGATGTCCACTAGCCTCACGATCAGCACTTCAGCTACCGAGGAGATGTTGCGCACAAGGGTGACCAACACAATAGTGCTACCAGATAGGGAACTTACTACAAATAATGATGCTAATAGGCCCATGGTCAGCAGCTTGAAAGGGGTAGGATTGAATATGGTCATGCTCCCTCGAGAGACGCTTTATCTCTTGTAGGATGGAGTCACCATAGAACTCAGGGCTTGGGATAGTTGCACTCTGCAAGTGATGAGTGAGGAACACATCAACATCAATCAGTTGGGCCTGCAGCGCAATGACGCAGTGGAGCGAAATAAGAAAATAATGCAGGTAGTGGAGGAAGCCTATCGAATGGTCCTGAAGTTGGACATTTAAGTAGAAGAATCGACAGAGGCGTATGTCCGCAAGTTGGCCACAGGGGTGCCTGACACTCGAGCAGAGATGGCCTAGGTTCAGTTGAATCTGAACTTACAAATCACAGAATTACATTTGAGGGCTCAGTCTTCAACTCCACCAAAATTCAGGGAACATCATACCATCGTTGTTACAACAACAATAGTGGAGGTTGAAAGTGCAGTGGCAGACTACATGTAGCTTTTTGAACATTCATTCGAGGTCCTAACCACCCTACAGGAGGACCTGAATGTAGAACGCCTAGAGATAGAGGCGCACAAGCCACAAAAAAATATGACGAGGTCAAAGGGACAGCGTAGACAGGTTCCCTTACGTATAGGATTGCACAGATACAGGAAGCAAGGGCACTCAAGGAATAGGTGGATGTCGCTCGGCATAAAGAAGCGGTCTTAAAAGCATGCCTACAACCGTGGATAGACGACGCATATATGATCATAGCCTCCATTGAAGGAAATCTTGCATAACTACAGGCAACTCAACAAAATATTCAGGGTAGCAGTTCAGCAGCAGTCACTAAGGAGTGAGTGGAAGTAGTCCAACAGGCGGTCACTCAGTGCACTACCGAGTTTGCAGTGATCCAAATGGAGCTGGGAGGTCTTTGCGCTAAGATCTGCGCACCTACAAAGTGACTTGAGGGCAAGTCACAATGTTTGTGTTGGGGGCCTGTTGGGCGCAGGATCCCCCAAGGGCAGTTTTGGGGATTAAAGCCCATATTTTCGTAAATTTTTGTAATCCAAGTGTAAAGACTCCACATTTTCTGGTCGCGAAGCGTGTAGATGTTAAAGAGTCATAGGGTTGTCTGCCCTTATTTTGGAAATGTAATGTTGGTTGTAGAAGATCTACCCATGGTCCGCAGACCATGGAATTGTATAAATAGAGCTAAGTTCTAAGTAGTTTAAAGAAGAAGAAGATCGAACATGTAAGAAAGTGATAACTCTAAGTAGAAGTATAAGTTTTGGGTCGTAGCATAGGTGGAGGCTCTGTAGTTGAGTGTGCAGAGGCCTAGAAGTCCGCAGCTGACTGCGTGGAGCCCTACAGTTGAGTGCACAGGATGGGTCAAGTCTGTAATTGTTCAGAATTATCAATAAAGAGAAGTATTCTACAATTTCTGCATCTTTATTTCCTGTTTATGCATCTAGTTATGTTGGGCATGAATTTCACTTATAATTCTTATATGATGTGTGAATATATGTGATTTTGTTGGTTAATAAAAGCAAGTAAGAACATCTGTTTACGTGAAGCTAACTAAGATCTATTAATAAGACAAGTAAGATACTTAGCATAGTTTGGGAGATATCATAGCTTGTTTCCCTAGCAGCGCAAAAGTATATCAGCCCCTAGTTAGGGTTGTGCCAAAGTTGATTGTATCCTTTTGCGAAGGTACTAAAGGGTGGAACAGAGTGCTAAAAAACCTGTGCACAGGTAAGTATAGCTGGGATAAATCAACATCACAACCATCTCAAGGGTGTGGAAACTTGGTTCTAGCATCCCCCCACACTGCATCGAGTGAGACTTTAGTCCATGCTACGGGCTGATGTCGAAAGGGCCAGTAGTGTAGGGATTTGTTTGGCTAACTAACGTTGAACCTGGTTCAGGCCCCCTCAAGCCAACACCACATTGAGGACTTCCAAAAATTGAATATAAGGGTAAATGATATTCCAGATAAGCAGAGGATTGATGTCTTCATAGGGACTTTAAAGGATAACATTCAACATGAGGTTCGTCTTTGGGAAGCTGATTCATTGGAGAAGGCATTCGGGTTGGCAAGAAACATTGAAAGAAAAATTATGGCAACAATAAATCCTACAACCCACAATTATAAAGATGGAAGTGTTGTTGCTCCTAGCCTTCCACAACCTACAAGGTTGACACCACAACAATTGGAATAAAAGGGAGAAAACGACCTTTGTTACAATTGTGATAGAAAATACACTAAAGGTCATAAGTGTGTTGAGAAGAAATCATTTTACATTGATTGTGAAAAGGAGGAAGAAAAGGATCAAAAAACGTCAAAAGAAGAGGATTACACCCAGAACCAACCCAAGAGAAAGAAGAAATGAATCCTACCATATCTTGTAATTCATTGGTCGGAATTACCACTCCTCAAACTCTTAAGATAGAAGGGCATATCAAGAATAAAAAGGTAATAATGTTGATTGATTTGGGTAGTACCCATAATTTTATTCATTGTAAGATAACCAAGGATTTGAATTGCTTCCTATATCTAGCACCATACTGTCAAGTAATGGTTGCAAATGGAGGAACCATAAATTGCTCTGAAAAGCATCATAATATCAAGCTATCCATGGGAGAATATGTCTTGAATATTCCAATGCTTTCCATTCCAATGGGTGGTGCAAATGTTGTACTAGGAATCCAATGGCTACAATCTTTGGGTATGATAGCTCAAAATTATCAAGAACTTTTCCTGAAATTTTTTTGGGAAGGAAGGGAAGTTGAATTAAGGGGTATCAAAGGGAAACCAAGAAATATAATCAGCTCTAATAGCATGACAAATCTTCTAAAGAAATAACAACGGGACGTAATTGCATAATTATGTTCACTAGAGGTTCCCACATAGAAATCATCTATTTCTCCATATCTCTAAAACGTTTTGGACAATCATTCCAATGTAATTGAGACTCCCAAAGGCCTCCCACCTATTCATGATCATGATCATGCTATTCATTTGATTCCAAGAAGTGTTCCTCCAAACATCAGGCCTTACATATATCCCTATTCCCAAAAGAGTGAAATTGAACATATGGTTGCAGAAATACTAGAGGCTGGTATAATTCAACCTAGTCAAAGTTATTTCTCTGCTCCAATAATATTGGTGCACAAGAAGGATGGGTCATGGCACATGTGTCCAAATTGTAGGGAGCTCAACAAGCTCACTATTAAAGATAAATTTCCCATTCCTCTCATTGATGGATTATTGGATGAATTGAGTGGATTAAATCACTTCACCAAGTTGGATCTTCATTTAAGAGATCATCAAATCAGAATGCTGACTAAAGACATTTTGAAAAAAACATTATTAAAGAAAGATGTTTTTCATGGACTCTAGAAGCAATGAAGGCCTTTGAATATCTTAAAGAGGAAATGTGCCAAGCATCGGTCTTAGCTATGCCAAACATCAGAAAAACCTTTATTCTACAATATGATGCTGCGGGAAATGGAATTGGTGATGTTTTAAAGCAAGAAGAAATACCCATTTCTTTTGAAAGACGTCCAATCAAAGGAAAGTATTTACACAAAGTTATTTATGAGAAGGAAAGGTTGGCAAGACTACATGCACTTAAGAAATGGCGACCTTACCTAATGAGAAGATCCCAGTTCAAACAATATTGCCAAAACTTAACGAGGAAGGAAAAATCATATTGGAACCTAAAGCAGTCATAGAAACAAGAACCCGAGAGCTACAAAAATGATAAATTTCAGAGTACCTCATCAAGTGGAAGAATTTACCTGCTGAATATTTCACATGGGAGGACAAGAATTTTATACAAAATCATCCAGAACTACTCAAGCATTGAGGAAAACACTTTTTGAAGGAGAGGGGCATGTTAGGTATCTACTACTAGTGTAACCCCTTATTGTTATTAGTGCAACCCCCTTATTATATTGTTGTGCCCACGTAGTCCCCATATTGTTATTATTGTGCCCCATAGAAGCCCACGATTGTTATTGTTGTTCCCTTACATTATAATTGTTATGTCAGCTCTGATTATATTATGACCCCTTAGACTCCCATATATATAAAGGAGGTCTTGCCATTTGTATCATCCAAGAATTGTTCATTTGCATAATGTAAAGAAGGTTTCCCCCTTGAAGAGGTTGATTTCTAAGGCGTTAATCTTTCTTTGCTATCTTTTTTTAAGTTGGTTTCATAACAGAGTACTACCCCATCGGATCATGATGATCAGGGTAATGATCCTTAAGGTGATCAGGGTGGTGATCCTTTTAGTGATCCTTCATATGCACAATCTTCATTGGGACGTACTACCCCATCGGATCATAATGAAGGTGTGAGTGATCCTTTTGGTAGTACTCCACATCCTCATCATTGACCTCATGATCACCCATAACCTCTTTTTTCTTCTTATAGCTTAGACCAACCACCTTCTCCTCCACCTCATATTTGCAGTATTGATGTAGTTGACCATATATTGTCTTCTGCCACAAACCAATCTACCACAACTATTTTTGTATCATATATTTGACTTGATGCAGTTATTTGACTTGTTCGTATATGTATGTACATATTTATGTGGTGCATTTTTTTTTTCATGTTGATGTACTTAATTTATATGTTGGTGTTGATGTGTATATTGTTAGGTCATGTTAGATATGTTCATTTAATGTGCTTGCTAATAGATATGTATGTGATTGTAGTTATTTGACATGAGATGTATATTTCAGGATGTGTATGGTGATGAAGTAAGATTACAATGCTTGTGTTTTTTTAGATGTGATCAAAATGATGATGCCCTATTAGATTATTAGATGTTTATGCTAGCTAATGAAGTTTATATGTGCTAGAGATGTATATAATTAGATGATGTTAGAAATTTTGAATGGGTATTCTAGATTATATTTATGTTTTTTATATTGTTATAATCATTATGTTTATTTTTATGAAATTATATCTATTTTAGATTATGTATTAGTCAAATTATATCAAAATTTTATATATGAAATTACATGAAAAACGACTTACTTTAAAAAAAATGCAAAGATATTTTTATAAATTACAAAGTTTAATATGATTGAAACTATAATTGTGAAATTACCATAAATATTTTTCTATTGCTCAAAGAATTCATACATATTCATTCTAACCTAATTAGTAAAATATTTAAATACTGACAGGGAAAGAATAAGTAAAGGTAAAATAATTTAGTTAGTCCTTAATAAGACGAAAATGTGTTACTCATTCAATTTTTAATATAAAATATTAATAATAATAAATTATTCAAAAATACAATTTAAACAATGAAAATTACACATGGTCTATATATAGATATATAAAACCACTATAGATCCATCTGAATCACAAATTTATGAAGTGTTATAAAAGAGATTAAACCTTTTGACATGTACATGATTTTTCAAGTTTTGCATTCTAAAGATAGATTTTTATATAATGAGATTGGATCAATCTCGGCTCTTGGTCGATTCGTTGTTAAGATGGATCTATACAGTTTTATAAAATTCAGTCTATTGTTATATTTAAAAAGCTTAAGTCAGAATTTTTTACAATTAATTTAGATTTAATATAATTAAAAATATAATATATTTTAATAAAATTTAATTTATCATTAGAGTTATGAGAGTTTCAAGCAATTTAAATTTAATATTTATAGCAACTCTTACCAATTTAAATTAGAAATTTCTCTCTCTAAAGAGGGGAAATAAATGAAAAATAAGGCTTGTGAAGTTACATGTAGTTGGAGATTTTCTCTATTGGAAGTTCTCCCTTAAAGGCGGAAGTGAACTTCTTTCTAACATTTTGGTGCTATTTTGGTTCTTTATTTGCTATTTTGGCTTAAATATATATATTTTCACTAATAAATATGAATTAAGTAATACAAAATTCATACTATATTAGACTTAACTTTTGGATAAATAATATATTTGATTATTTCTTAATGAAAAACTCAAGAAATATTAGTTTTCCACATACTTATCATGAAATAGTCACTTAAATTCATGTTTTCACATTTCTCTTAGTTAATACATCATGTTTACAATGATAAAGACATGTCTACTTTAAATAATTTACTTATAAATACATAAAAATAGATATTTATTTTACATAATCTAGATAGGAAAGAAAAATGCATTGCCAAGTCTGTTAGAAAGTCAAACAAATATCTCTTCATCACCATCACACTATTTATCATTTAATTGGTAGCCATAAAATATTTATTAATTCAATTTTTATTTATAACTACCTTTGAAAAAAAAAAGTCAAAACTCTTCCATTATCCATGAAGAAAAAATTAAAACCTCTCATGTATCTATGTAAGCCCATTTGTTTCTCTTATGGTCCATAAAAAAGATGTAATCAACATTTTACACATGCACATAAGACCTCCTTTTATTTTACATAATGTTGTAAGAACTAGAATTTAAATATAGTAAACATGAGTTTACCTCTCGTTTCAAGAATTTAATCTTACATATTAATAGATACTTTTTTCATTGTTAAAGTCCTCATAGATTTATCACTATATCATTTATATTTATTTTGATAAAAACCCGAAGAAAAAACATGTGAAATAATTAATAAACCAATAAGTATCTAATATCTAATTATACATTCCTTCTCTTTAATTCCATCATATCAACCATTTCAGGTCAAGTAGGGAAGAATTAAATTATTTTATCGAAATCATGAAGAGCTCTTGTGAACCTTTCTAGAATAAATCTTCAATGTCATTTCCAAATTCCCTATTTTCTCATTTTTAGGATATTCTTCTCATTTTCCTATCTGAGAAGGATTTTCACCTTCAATCCTTATTATCATAGATATTGTACAACATGTTTTAAACAGTTATATTTATGGAGATTTGTTGCATAGTGAAAAAATGGGAGGTTATTTTACTATATTGAAATACTTTGATAATGGTTATAGTAAGCCTTTTAGTACACATATATGATTTTTCTTCTCCATTTTCTAGAACTTTGTGAGTTATTTTAGATTGATACTCACAATATCATTTGATAAAGGAGATAATGAGTATATTTAGATTAATATCTTAAAAATATATAGTTAAAATTAAGCGTTCTTAATGGAGTGCTCACCTTTAGGATTCAAAATGTACTTTTATATTATATAGAGTAGAAAATGTTTTAAATTAGAAATATATGTTCGAGTTACAAAAGTACAACAAAAGAGTACAAAATTGATAACTCATGCTTAGAATTACAATCTTTTGGTCCATCCTAGTGTCTATACAAAGCCTACAGAAGAAGTCTACTATAAATTAGAATTAAAAAAATATGTTAAAAAATTTAATTATTAAATTATAAATTACATAATTGGAAATACTTAGTTTTAAGTGTAATAATGTTTCCATTGGACAAAATGTGTAAAAACGGTTGTGAATCATACCAATTATATAAAATGCAAAAAGATGAATAAAAAACAATATAATTAGCAAAATAAAGAAAACTAAAACATACAACAATAGTATAAATGATGAAATTACAGTACATATCGCTCTTTGTTGTCATCACCCTAAGTATCTTCCTCGCTTTGCATGATGACAATGTTGTTCTAAAAAATAAGTTTTGATCTAGGTTCATTCCTTAGTACTAACCACCAACCCCTATCCAACACATATGGGTTAAAAAATACCTAGTTTCAGTGTTTAGGGAAAACATAAGGTTCCCTAGATTCATGCCACATCTTTCTAGAGTTGATAGTTATCAGCCCACTATCGTGATCTTCCTAAATACATTATTTTGATCAAAGGTGTCCCACCATTTGCACCTAAAAATAACACATAGCAACGAACATGTTATGAAACCAGCTCACAAAAAGATAGAAAAGATAGATCAATGACTTAGAAATCAACCTCTTCGAGGGGGAAACCTCCTTTACATTACACAAATGAACAATTCTTGGATGATACATGATGAGCCTCATAAATGGGTAATTATATGGGCTCATTTAACCTCCTAACCTAGTCAAATCAACCATTCTCTTAGCTTATTGTATGATTTTCTGATTATATTTATACTTATAGGGTGAGTTGAGTTAGCTATTATGCCATGTGGTCTAACATGTATTTAATGTTGATTATTGATGGATTTCGAGGTCAAAGTCAAGGATCTACTGGTCAAACTGTGGAAATAACTCAAAGTAGACAGAGGAGAGGAATTATAGGAGGGAACCCCCCTCATTCATTTCTCCTCACTCTGAATTCCCCTTAATTCAACTTGGAGTACAAGTAGCTGAATCATGCACTAGAAGGCAGCCAAGCAAGTGGAAGATGATTGATAGTTATCTCGATTTTTGGGAGCCAAGCCTCCCTGATTTTAAGGAAGTTGTTGGTAACTTAAGATGTATAAGTAGAGAGGCTTAGGGCCTCACTAGGGTCGACTTCTTTTTTCTTGTGTAAACTCTACTCAAATTTCGAGCTTACTATTTTATGACAGTTTTATGTAATCTTGCTATTTTTTGATAATGAAGATGGAATCCTTTTTGAGCTAGCAATAAGTTACCTCAGAGGGCTGAAGATCTTGGGTTAGGGCCCAATCCAAGTAGCCAGGCTTCTCTTTACTTGTATTTTTATGCTTTACTTTAGTTTGTAGATTAATTCGCTGTTAGATGTATCTCTCTTATGGTTAAGAATAGGTTGCTTTTGATGATTTAGTAGCTTTCTTCCATTTGTGCTTTCTGTAGCAAGTTAAGTAGTGATCGTAGAAGATTCAAAAGGCTAGCAATAGTTCCTTGGCCTCTCTTCCTCCCTTTGGGACCATGATTTGAGGCAAAGACTCCCTTGTTGCCCCAAAAACACATATTTTCCTCATTCCTAGGACTTCTAGTGTTTGCAGCTTTCTAGTAGCTTGATAGTCTAGTTTGGCTTTGCTTTAGATCTTCTTTATCATGTTCACTCCCTGATTTCCAATAGTCCTTTTGCATGCTTTCCTTTCTTATAGCATTTCCCAACATTTCCTTCTATACATCATAGTTTAGGCCATTTTAATGCAAAACTCTATTTTTCCTAGGACGCACTCATTTCATTGGCTTCTTGATTTTTTTGGTTGATTGTCAATTTCTATGCAGCAGATCTCTTCCAGCAGTAGGCCAACTTACCATCAATCACACCCTCCATCTAATCCGTGCCCTATAGGTCTCCCAAACCTCACCTCAATTCTGCCCTAGTTTCCTTCATTTTTCATAGAACTTCTTCCTCTCTCCTTGAGCAAACCCAATCATATTTCTCTCTCCTAGTGATTCATGGTAGACCTTAGGTGCCCTAACACCTCATTCCAACCTTCATTCAACTTTTCCACCCACTCTCACACCCCCAAAACAACGAAAATTTCTCTCAGCCTCCTCCTATATGCCTCCTGTAGTTTTCTTGTGTCCTCCTGCAGTTTTTCCTACAGGCTTTCTTTTGAAGGCCGAGTGTGGGAAAAGCCTTTAGAAGGCCACCTAAGACCTCCTGGGAGCCATCCACACCATCCTAAATCCTCCCAAGCTCCAAAATCGCCCTCTAACGCCACCTGTTCATTGTCACACTCACACACAATAAATTAGATGCATATTAAATTAACATAAAAGCACATAAAAATCCAAAAATATGTTTTTTTCTTATTTACTTCGAGAAATAGCATGGTTAGATGTTTTTTACTTCCTTCAAAAGGTAATGGCATTTATTTCATGGTTTTCATAGTGTTTTTGGAAAAAGTAGAATTAGCTTGTTAATTAGGGTTTACTAGGTTTTGCTTTACATTCCAGTCTTTCTCCTTTCTGCAATTAGAATAGCATCCGTAGAGTAATATTTCTTTCCTTTCATCACACATAGAGCTTCTTTTGAAATATATAAAAGTTGGCTTGATCTCCTAGTGATCTCATGTTGGCTAACCAAGTGACAACGTGCAATGAGAACTAGTACCTGTGCATATAGCACCAATGCTTCCAAGTTTGTTGTGAACTACCGGGTTGATAAAAGTAAAGTTGGCAGCCTAGGAGTTGTCGCATTCTTGTTGAAATATTGGCGCCATTGCTAGGGAAGCATTAGAGTATTCTGTGAGTACTACTTTCTTCTATTTCCTATTGCAAAATTCTGCTAATAGTTTATTTCGGCAAAATTAGACTAGTCATTTCTTTTCTTTCAGTTCTGCATTTCCTTTATTTCCTTTTCAATTCTGCAAATTTCCATTCAGAAAGTTCATTTTAGCTAGTTGCAATTTGTTTTTTTCAATCACAATTTTAGTTTCTACAGGTACTTTCAGTGTGGGGAAAAAGAAACAAAAAACCAACCAAAAATATTTCCTTTCATGCCTTGTAGGAGTAGAGATAACTTAGGAAAATTTTTGCCCAACACCCCCACTACTTCGCACAACCAACCTTCTCTCTTCTTCTGTGACTACAATCAAGAAGAACCCTTAGGTGAACATCCAGACATATTTGAAGAAACTATAGGGGAAGAAGAAGAAAAAAACATTCCTCTGAAGCCAATGGCTGAAAACAGAAATGCTAGGGGAAATGGAGAGAGAATAGAGGGTACCTTCCCCATTCGGAAGACCAACGAGGTCACCAAAATTAAGAATATAAGTCCTTCAGCCCTACCTCACTTCCATGGTCTAACTACAAAAGATCCTGACACCCTCTTGTTCGAGTTTGTTGTCATCTGTCGAACTTATGACTATGTAGAGGACGAGCAAAAGTTGAAACTGTTCCCTTCTACTCTCAAGGACACAGCACTGCATTGGTTCATGGGATTTCCTGGCAATAGCATCACCACTTGGGCCTACAACACAACATGGAAGACCACCAACAGGTTCACACCCTATGAACTGGTCTATGGGAAGAAGGCTTTGTTGTCAATATAGTTTGAAATCAATACCCTAAGGATGGAAGCTCAGCTGGACCTAGACCTTAGCCATACATAGAAGGAGAGATTACTTCAGCTCAATGGATTGGATGAATGTTGATTGCAAGCCCTTCTCCATACATAGGTAGTTCAGCTTCATAGAAAGATATGGCATGATAGAAATATCAAGGAGAAGCAATTCCAAGAGGGAGATTGGGCACTACTCTATGATTCAAGATACAAGGATTTCAAAGGTAAGCTGAGGACAAGATGGCTGGGACCCTACACTATGGAGAAATGCAATGACAGTGGTTCAGTTCTGATCAGAACCATTGATGATGAAGCCATCCCCATGCTTACCAATGGACATCAGTTGAAAGTCTACAAGAAACCCCTCTCCAAGAGAGATTTTATTGAAGATTTGAATAAAACAGTGATGGTAGTGGAGCATGTCTTAGCTTCCACTTCACCCACTCACTGAATAAAAAAGCAAAAAAATAAGGACTCAAGTGAAAACCTCCATTAGGCGCTTGAGTCCCATCATTGGGTTGAAAACCTCTTCTGAGGCGGCTCAGTGATGTCAGAAAAAAGGGAAAAGAATAATATCCTTGGGTGAAAACCTCCCTTGGAGTCACCTAGGGCAGGGAATTAAGGTGAAAACCTCTCTGAGACACCCTAGTTGTTTTCAAAAAATGAAAAGAGAGAAAGAAAAAAAATGAATTTTTATTGCATTACAGGTTTGCAAGAGGACTACAGGGAGCAAAAGAAGGTGCCAAGGGGACCCTGACATTCATACCAGCATCCATCTCATCCTCCCCACACCTTCCTCCATCATTTTTGGCATCCCTTTCACCCCACTGTACCTCTTCTTCCAAAACTGTGTTTTCTACAGGAGGCTCCTGTAGGAATTATAAAGAGCCAAAAGTGTCTATAGGAGGCAGTTCGAGGGAGAATAAAAGCTTCATGAGTAACCTATAATCCCTCTTACCATATTCAATCCTCCTTTACATCATTTCCAAGCCTACATCACACTCCAAGCATCATTATTATTTTTTTCCTTTCTAAGAAAAAACACAGAAAAACAAATTTTCAGGTTTGAAAAAAAAACAAAAAATAAAAGGAGGAAAAGGCACCATTAACTTTACCTGAAGCTTACCTACTATCCCTCCATCATTCATCTCCACCTCTAGCATCATTCTCGAACTCCAAGCACAGGGAAATAGCTAAAGTTTCAAGGGGATAAGCAGCTACAAGAGCTCCTATAGCAATTCCTGTAGCAACTGATCCCATAGAAGTCAAACACCAGTAGCAAGGAGCAGCACATCTGAAGGTTGAAAAAGCACATGCAGAACCTACAAAAACACACAACAACACATTAGCAAGCACAGATGGCATGCATGAGGGAAAATGAAGGCATGCAACAGAGAAAGCCATAGCACCTCACAGTCGATGACAACAAATACACTTGGATTACAGGTAAGTAGCTAAGTCACTCCTCTATCTGCATTTGTGTAATTAGGAATCATATGAAGGCAATGAGATGATTGAAATTGAAAGAGGTAAAGGTGGCTAGTTAATTTGTCCACCTTCATTTAGTTGACTCCACTTAATCGAGATATCACTCACATGTGCGCACAGTCAACTCAAGCAAACGATGTAAAGGATAGGTAGTGGGAGGAAGAGTTAACTCTAATGCAGTAATGAGGGGATGATTAATGAGGGGATAATTATGATTATAAGAGCTAAGCCATCAGATCCTATGGCACTCATCAGCACACACAACTTGCTTGCCAATGACCCTCAAACTGCCCCTAAATATCTAGCCAATCAAGAACAAGTCATTGCACATTTTGAAGATATGCTTAGGCTACTTGGGGATGATTGTGTGCATGCATGCATGCGAAGATGGAACACCCTACCCCACAACTTTTAGATCAGAGAATACCATTCCCCCATGAGGCTAAAGGAGGCATTGAAAAGGGTGCCAATGTACAAGCACTCCATGCAAAGGTTGAAGGTCAACTGGATTGGCCTCAAACTGAGTCCTCCACTCATATTAGGCATGTTGGAAGATGGAAGAGAAGAAGAAGAGGAGGAGCAGTGGAAGGACATAGATAGAAAGGTAGGATTTTATGGAGAACATGAGCAGACCACATCAAAAGCCTGGAATGCTAGGGAGGCCACCAGTTCCATGAAAGACCAAGAGATTGACTAGCTTGCTCAGAGGATGAGCAACACCTTCAGTAGGGGGGTGATGATGAGCCTCATAAATGGGTAATTATATTGGCTCATTTTACCTCCTAACCTAGTCAAATAAACCATTATCTTAGCTTATTGTATGATTTTTTGATTATATTTATGCTTATAGGGTGATTTGAGTTAGTTATTATGCCATGTGGTCTAACATGTATTTAATGTAGATTATTGATGGATTTCAAGGTCAAAGTCAAGGATCTAGTGGTAAAACTGCAACAATAACTCAAAGTAGACATACGAGAGGACATATAGGAGGGAATCCCCCTCATTTATTTCTCCTCACTTCAAATTCCCCTTCATTCAACTCAGAGTACAAGCAGCTGAATCATGCACTAGAAGGAAACCGAGCAAGTGGAAGATGATTGATAGTTATCTCGAGTTTTGGGAGCCAAGCCTCCTTGATTTTAAGGAAGCTATTGGTAGATTCATATGTATAAGTAGAGAGGCCTAGGGCCTCACTAGGGTCGACATTTTTTTTGCTTGTGTAAACTCTACTCAAATTTCGAGCTTACTATTTTATGATAGTTTTATGTAATCCTTCTATTTTTTGATAATGAAGATGGAATTCTTTCTGAGCTAACATTGAGTTACCTAGAAGGGCTGAGGCTCTTGGGTTAGGGCCCAATCCAAGTAGCCAAGCTTCTCTTTACTTGTATTTATATGCTTTACTTCAATTTGTAGATTAGTTTGTTATTAGATGTATTTGTCTTATGGTTAAATATAGGTTGCTTTTGATGATTTAGTAGCTTGCTTCCATTTGTTCTTTCTGTAGCAGGTTAAGCAGTGATCAGAGAAGACTCAAAAGGCTAGCAACAGTGCCTTGGCCTCTCTTCCTCCCTCTGGGACCATGATTTGAGACAAAGACTCTCTTGCTGCCCCAAAAGCACAGATTTTCCTCATTCCTAGGACTTCTAGTGTTTGCAACTCTCTAGTAGGTTGATGGTCCAATTTTTTTTTTTAGATCTTCTTTATCATGTTCACTTCTTGATTTGCAATAGTCCTTTTTCATGCTTTCCTTTCTTATAGCGTTTCCAAACATTTCCTTCTATACATCATAGTTTAGGCCATTTTAATGCAAAACTCTGTTTTTCCTAGGATGCAATAATTTCATTGGTTGCTTGATTTTCTTGGTTAACTGTTATTTTCTATGTAGGAGATCTCTTCTAATAGTAGGAAAACTTATTAGAAATCACACCCTCCATCTGATCCATGCCCTATATTTCTCCTAAACCTCACCTCAATTCTGCCCTAGTTTCCTTCATTTTTCATAGAACTTCTTCCTCTCTTCTTGAGCAAACCTAATCATCTTTCTCTCTCCTAGTGATTCATGGTAAACCTTAGGTAACCTAAGACCTCACTCCAACCTTCATCCACCTTTTCCACCCACTCTCAAACCCTCAAAACAACGAAAATTTCTCTCGACCTCCTCCTGTAGGCCTCCTATAGTTTCCCTGTTTTCCTCTTGTAGTTTTCCTGTGTCCTCCTGCAGTTTTTCCTGCAGGGTATATTTTGAAGGCTGAGTGTAGGAAAATCCTCCAAAAGTCCACCTAAGACCCCCTAGGACCTATCCACACCATTCTACATCCTCCCAAGCTCCAAAACCGCCCTCTAACGCCACCTGTTCGCTGCCACACTCACACACAATAAATTAGATGCATGTTAAATTCACATAAAAACACATAAAAATCCAAAAATATGTTTTTTACTTATATACTTCCAGAAATAGCATGGTTAGATGTTGTTTACTTCCTTCAGTATGTAATGGAATTTCTTTCATGGTTTTCATAGTGTTTTTGGCAAAAGTAGAATTAGCTTGATAATTAGGGTTTACTAGGTTTTGCTTTACATCCCATTCTTTCTCCTTTCTGCAGTTAGAATAGCATCTGTAGAGTAATATTTCTTTCCTTTCATCACATATAGAGCTTCTTCTAAAATTTATAGAAGTTGGCTTGAGCTCCTAGTGATCTTGTGCTGGCTGGCCAAGTGACAACCTACAGTGAGAACCAGTACTTGTGCATATATCATCGACGCTTCCAAGTTTGTTACAAACTACTGGGTTGATAAAAGTAAAGTTGGCAGCCTAGGAGTTGTAGCATTCTTGTTGCAATACTAGTGCTCATAAATACAAATGACAAAACCTCCTTTATATATATAGGAGTCAAAGGGGTCACAATATAATCAAAGCCGACATAGCAACAATAATATAAGGGCACAAAAATAACAATAGTGGGATTCTATGGGGCACAATAATAATAATATGGGGACAATAGGGGCACAACAATAACAATAAGGGCTACAATGACAATAGTGATTGGGGAATCACTAGTATTATAGGGACCTAACATGCCCCTCTCGTTCAAAAAAGTGTTTTCCTCAATTCTTGAGTAGTCCAGGATACTTTTGTATAGAATTCTCATCCTCCCATTTGGAATCTTCACTGGGTAAGTTCTTCCATGTGATGACATACTTTGAAATTGATCGATTTCGTAGCTATTGAGTTCTTTTTTCTATGACTCCTTGAGGTTCCAATATGATTTTTCCTTCCTCATCAAGTTCTAGCAATATTGTTTGAACTAGGAGCTTGTCACCTATAAGCTTCTTTAAGCATGAAACATTGAAAACTAGGTGCACTCAGGAAGCTGCGGGAAGCTCCAATTTGTATGAAATAGTACCTATCTTTTGCAACACCTTGTACTGACCATAATAATTTGGTGATAATTTATTATCCTTCTTAGCTTGCTTGAGGGAAATTTGTTTATATGGTTGTAGTCGTAGGAATACCCAATCACCTACATCAAAAATTATTTCACTGCGATGTTGATATGTTTGCTGTTTCATTCTACTATGGGCTAAAGTGAAGTTTTCCTTTAAGAGTTGGAGAACTTGTTGTTGATGCTTGATGTGATCTTCCACTACTTGAACCTTAGAATTTACTCTTAAATATGATGTGATGGACGGTGGATGATATCCATAAAGTTCCATAAATGGGTTCATTTTTGTTGTAGTATGGAAGGAAGTGTTATACCACCATTTAGCTAGAGGCAACCAGTTGACCCATTGTGTCTGTTTACCAAATACAAAGCAATGAAGATATCCTTCCAAAAATTTGTTTACTATCTTAGTTTTCCCATCAAATTGAGGATGATAATATGAACTATGAGTTAACTGAGTACCAAGACAAGAAAATAACTTTGTACAAAAATTTCCAATGAAGGTGGGATCTTTGTCACTTACAATAATCTTTGGGTTTCCATGTAGTTTTTGAATTGTTTCAATAAATGTAGTAGAAACTGTACTCACTTTAAATGGATGAGACAATGCACAAAAGTGTGCATACTTGGTAAGTCTATCAACTACCACCATGATAGCACTATTTCCTTTAGACTTGGGTAAACATGTGATAAAATCCATTGAAACTTCCTCCCAGCGTTGGCTTGGAATGGATAAAGGTTGTAATAGACCTGGAGTCTTAATTGTTTCAACTTTATTTTGTTGGAAAACCAAACATTCTGCCACAAACTTTTTAATATCCAATTTAAGGCCATCCCAAAAAAATTCATTCTTAACCTTGTGGTAAGTTTTTAGAAATCCTGAGTGCCCTCCTAAGGGAGAGGTGTGCAATTCCATATCAATCTTTTGTTTGATCTGGGAATTCTTACATAGGTATAAGCGATCTTTGTACCATAATCAATCATTTTCCCAACTAAATGTATCAGATGTAGTGGGATCTTGTTGTAACTTTTGAATGAGTTACCACACTTCTTTGTCATTCTTCCATTCATCCCTTGGTTTTTTTATCCAATCTAGTTCGATAATAGAAATGGCACAAAGAAATGCTTCCACATCCTCATCCTTTCTTGAGAGTGCATCTGCCACAACATTTTGCTTCCCTTTTTTGTAGATTATTTCAAAGTCATAACCCAACATCTTTGTGACCCATTTTTGTTTCTCTTCTGGAGATAATATTTTTTCTAAAAATTATTTAAGACTATCATGATCCATTTTTACCTTGAAGTGTCTTCCCATTAGGTAGGGTTGTCATTTCTTAAGTGAATGTAGTATTGCCAACATTTCCTTCTCATAAATAGCTTTTTGTAAATAATTTCCTTTGATTGGATGACTTTTGAAAGCAATGGGTCTTTCTTCTTGCATTAAAATAGAACCAATTCCATTTCCTAATGCATCACATTCCACAATAAAGGTTTTTGTGAAGTTTGGCGTAGCTAACACCGGTTCTTGGCACATTGCCTCTTTAATATGTTAAAAGGCCTTCATTGCTTCTGGAGTCCATGAAAATGAATCTTTCTTCAATAATGCTGTTAGAGGTTCTTCTATTCTCCCATAATTCTTAACAAACTTGTGATAATACCTTGTCAACCCGATAAATCCTCACATATGTTTTATGGATGTGGAGATTTTCCATTCCTTAATGGTTTTAATTTTACTAGGGCCTACCTTAACACCTTCATGAGATACAATATGACCTAGATATTTGACCTATTGTACTCCAAAGAAACATTTGGATATTTATTCATATAATTGTTTATCCTCCAACAGTTTGAGCACCCTATCAACATGTTGAACATGATCCTTCCAAAACTTGTCGTAGATTAGTATATCCTCAAAAACTACTAACACAAATTTTCTAAGGGTTTGAAAATGGAATCCATAAAACCTTGAAATGTAGAAGGTGCATTGGTAAGTCCAAAAGGCATGACCAAAAATTCATAATGAACCTCATGAGTTCTAAATGATGTTTTTGAAATGTCTTCAGTCTTCATTCTGATTTGATGATATCCTGAACGAAGATCCAACTTGGCGAAGTAAATTGATCCATGAAACTCATCCAATAATTCTTCAATGATAGGAATGGAAAATTTATATTTAATAGTGAGTTTGTTGAGCTCCCTGTAATCTAAGCACATGCACCATGATCCATATTTCTTGTGAACCATTACTACTGGAGAAGAGAAAGAACTTTGGCTAGCTTGAATTATACTAGCCTCTAGCATTTATGCAACCATACGTTCAATTTCACTCTTTTGGGCATAAGGATATCTGTAAGGCCAGATGTTTGGAGGAAAACTTCTTTGAATCAAATGAATAGCATGACCATGATCACAAATAGGTGGGAGGCCTTGGGAGTATCAAATACCTTAGAATGATTGTCCGAGACTTTTTGGAGATCTGGAGAAATAGATGATTTCAATGTCGTAACCTCTAGCGAACATAATTGTGCAATTATGCCTCATTATTATTTCTTTAGAAGATTTGTTATTCCGTTAGAGCTGGTTGTCTTTCTTGGTTTCCCTGCGATACCCCTTAATTCAATTTCCTTTCCTTCTAAAGAAAACTCCATGAAAAGTTCTTGAAAACTAAAAGCTATTGTACCCAAGGATTGTAGCCATTGGACTCCTAATACAGCATCAGCACCACCCATTGCAATGGAAAGCATTGGGCTATTCAATAAATATTCTCCCATGGAAAACTTTATATTATTGTACTTTCCAGAGAATTTTATGGTTCCTCCACTTTCAACCATCACTTGACACTTTGGTGCTGGATATAGGAAGCAATTAAATTCCTTGGCTATCTTACAATGAATAAAATTATGGGTACTACCTGAATCAATCAACACTATTACCTTTTTCTTCTTGATATGTCCTTCTATCTTGATAGTTTGAGGAGTGGTAATTCTAGCCAATGCATTACAACATATGGTTAGATTCATTTCTTCTTTCTCTAGGGTTTGTCCCTGGTGTATATCCTCTTCTATTGACATTTATTGTTCCTTTTTTTCCTTCTCTGCACAATCTATGTGAAATAATTTCTTCTCAACACACTTATGACCTTTAGTGTAATTGCTATCACAACTAAAACAAAGCCCTTTTTCTCTTTTTTCTTCAATTGTTGTGGTGTTAACCTTGTAGGTTACGGAAGACTAGGGGAAACAACACTTCCATCTTTATAATTGTTAGTGGTAGGCTTCCTTGTTACCATAATTTTTCTTTCCATTTTTCTTGCCAACCTAAATGCCTTCTTCAATTAATCAGGTTCCCAAAGGCAAACCTCATGTTGGATGGTATCCTTTAAAGTCCCTATGAACACATCAATCCTATGCTCTTATGGAATATCTATTACCCTTATATTCAATTTTTGGAAGTTCTCAATGTTATTCATCATTGAACCCTTTTGTTTGAGATTTATAAATTGGCTAAAAAAAGTGTTGATTTTTGTATCCTCATAATGTGCTACCATTTCATCTATAAAAATTGCCCAAGTGAAAATTTGTTTACAAGAGCAAAGCCATCGATACCATACAAACTGATTTGGTTCCAAATATAAAGTTGCAATGTGTACCTTTTGTGTGTTTTGCACATTATGGAGATCAAAATATTGCTCCATCTGTAGTATCCATGTTACAGGATCCTTGCCTTCAAACTTCCTCATACCGATATTTGGAACATGGTGGGTCTTCGATCCATTATTAGAGTCTGTGAAATCATGATTAACATTTATTTTGTTCTCATCATGATTTTCCTTTACTACCGTTTCGCCATTAGTAAGAATTTCTTGTAGAAACTTTGTCAAATCTATCTTCAATTCTTCCATGTTGCCTTTAATTTTTTCTTCTAAACCATCAATCTTAGCTTCCACGCCTTTCTTTAAAGCATCCATATTAGCTTCCACTCCATTCATCTTAGATTCCACGTCATTCATATTAGCTTCTACGTCTTTCTTTAAACCATCCATCGTACCTTCCATGCCTTTCTTTAAACCATCCATATTAGCTTCCACGCCATCCATATTAGCTTCCACACCTTTCTTTAAACAATCCATATTAGCTTCCACGCCATCCATATTAGCTTCCACATCATTCATCTTAGCTTATACACCTTTCTTTAAACCATCCATCTTAGCTTCCGTTACTTTTCGTGAAAGTGAATTTTGTTGCACTTGGTCTCATATTTTTGATATATCATGTTGCATTTCTTTCTCTTATTCATGAGTCAATCTAGAGATTTCAGGTTGATTACTAGGTGTTTCCATTTTATTTCTTTGGGGCATCAATTAATAATAACCATGCTTCACTATGCCCTTTGAATTCCTTCAAACTAATTTTTCAAACCAAACATACGCAAAATTTTAAAAAAACTACACACATTTTTTCGCTTTGTAGGAGATCAATATTGTATCTGATGTATCTCTGAAATTTCAGATCTCCAAGATTTGAAATTATGAACTGTAGTAACCCTATGATTCCCCTTTCTAATGCCACCAGACTGATCAAAATTGGATTCTCCAAGAAAATGTTATTCCCAATCTCCTAAGATGACCTGATTATACACTTTTTCAGTAGAGAAAACTTGTATGAAGTGCCACGTGTCACTGTTTAAACCTTCAAACTTGAAAACGATGTGCATAAAACTACAATTTGTTGTCTTTCTATGATGTCTTATTAAAATTCAATCTGATACTCGAAGAGAAAGTTATGGAGATGTTTTCAAGGTCACTTGTTTGTGATGTAATTCGGGAGCCTGCAAAAACCCTAACTTCCTTGGATCATATACTCGAAAATATAGTGAGACAAGATCTGAAATAGGACCTGAGAATCATTGAGATTTTGTGTCAAATGGGTCTTTTTTAGTGTCTAAAATGACGCAGAAAAAAGTTAAGACGAAAATGCCATGATGACCTATTTTGGAGCAGCGAAACCCTAGAATCCAAAGCTCTGGTACCAAATGTTTTGAAACCAACTCACAAAAAGATACAAAAGATAGGTCATCGAATTAGAAATCAGCGTCTTCAAGGGGGAAACCCCCTTTACATTACACAAATGAACAATTCTTGGATGATACAAATGACAAAACCTCCTTTCTATATATAGGAGTCTAAGGGGTCACAATATAATCAAAGTCAACATAACAGTAATAATATAAGGGCACAAAAATAACAATAGTGGACTTCTATGGGGCACAATAATAAAAATATGGGGACAATATGGGCACAAAAATAACAATAAGGGCTACAATGAAAATCGTAATGGGGGAATCACTAGTATTATAGTGACCTAACAGAAGAGAAGCCCACTTCAATGATTTCTTCTATCTTTCTAATGTAACCTAGCATCCCCTGTATTAGGTTTTGGTTATGGTGGCTAGCATGACTAGATTGGTCAAACTCAACTTCCACTCCACAGTTTTGTGTCATGCATCCATCATCAACATCCTCCATGCGAAAATGATGTCCATATGCCCACATAGATGGGAACAAATGCACCTATAAAAAAAGTGAAAAAATCACTATGCCATGTGTCTTATAACGCAAACATAATTAAAAAATAAAATATATATACTACAATTCAAAGGTGCAGTATAAAGTTAAAATAAATGTACAGAAAGAGATTATTACCGAGTTGTTGCACCCAATCCTTAGGTTTAGCGCATCCTCTTCAACATTTGGGTTATGACTAGATGCGCCATATTTCTCTCTGACTTGATCGAAAACCCAACTGTTGGGGCATATCATTGGCATATTCTCTTTTAAATGATCAATATGATGCACACTTCCACCATTTAACCATCTAGATTATTTCCTGTCATTGTCCCATTTCCTCCTATTTTGTTCGTACAATGTGACCCATGATTATGATGCTTCAAGACAATAAAGAATTAATTTTTTATGGCTTTGACTTTTGAAATCATTAATGAAATCAAACCAACATATATAGTATGTATGAGATCAAAATATGCATTATGAATTTTAGTCTAAATATTTATTGTGTAGAAATTTTACAAATGACAAAGTCACTTACTCTTTATCAGACACATTTTTCCATTTGTTTGGGAAAGCTCCCCTTCTCTTTTGTCTTCATCCATTTTGTCATCCCAAATCACCACACCTGGTGTGTTATCAATCTACTTGATGTACTAACTAGCATAATAGAAATACGCATATGATATGTACTGCTCTTCCATAAACCCCTCGGGTTTTTCCCTTTATCGAACAAAACCTTTCAATTTCTTCATGTATCTATGGGTTATCAATCTGCTTGATGTACTAACTAGCATAATAGAAATACGCATATGATATGTACTGCTCTTCCATAAACCCCTCGGGTTTTTCCCTTTATCGAACAAAACCTTTCAATTTCTTCATGTATCTATCTAATAAGAACATCCAATGAAAAGAAACCACCCCAACTAATACAACCTCATCTACTAGGTGAATTAGAAGATGAACCTACAAGTCTATGAAACTCATCAACAATTCCTTCTCAAACATACAAACAATCTGAGTTATCTCTTGATGCCACCATAGAATGCTAGCCATATGAATTTCCATTTGATGTGATCTAACATAGAAATTCGGATAATTTTGATATGGCACATCATAGGCTTTGGGGGAATTTGTTGGGTGTGGAGCCTGATTATCTTCTATATTCAAAAGTACTACCACATTGGACCTCAGTTCAAAATGGGGGCGGCAACACCGCCCGTAAAATATTCACTACAGGGGGAGTCCAGGGGGGGCCGGCTGCGACCTTTGGGAGCCCCCCCCTGGTGGGGGGTTTCGGGGGCAGCGCCCCCAAAGCTAAAAACAGCTGTAAAATTGCCTTGTAAAAGTATAGTAATTTCTAGTCAATCTGGGCCATTCATTAGGAAGATGATCTGACGGTAGAACTTATGTTTAGTTTAGGGGTTTTTTCCCTAGAAGGAAACCCCTCTCTTTGTATGAGGGTATTTTATTGAGGCAGTAGAATAGATGTGTATTCTCCGAGCAAGAAACAGAGAGGTGAGACTCTGAGAGAAAATAGAGGATATTACAGTTGATCTGCTGTAGGTTGTGTCTCTTCATTTTGCTAGATAATATAAAGGAAAGATTGGTTGTTCGGGGTGGTTGTAGCCCAAACTGGGTGAACCACGTATATCTGTGTCTCTATGGTTTTATGTGTTTCTGTTTTTCTGCATATTATATGTCTTGCATTTCTCTGTCATATATATAATTTTTCTGACAGAAAAACTAATTTTTCCTGGTGCTGAAATGATCTAGTGAAATAAAAAACAAGCAGCTTCAAAAATCAACACTTACAAATGTTGTAGAGGGACAAAATCCACAAAAAACCAGAGGAAAAACAAGGGAGACAAAGTATCCTTGCAAGTAGAGTGTTAATTTTAAATAGGAATGACACCTTCCCCTATCAGTATCCCGAGATAAAATTGGTTGAAAATAATCTGATTCGAGACAGAGTTGCAACCTTATTTTGAAAGACGATATTCTTCACTATTTTGTGTTCTGATGATGTGTTGAAAATTTAAATGATGTAAAAACATCGATAGAGCTTTGATGCGAGCCTTCCATGATTCAAGAGCAACATATTTTAAGGAGGCCCTGTTGTTTTCCCATTCAATAACTTATTTGGAGTCTCCAAAAACATAGAGGGACTTGAGATCAAGCCAAGTAGCACAGTGAAGGACGGCATAAAGAGCAAGAAGTTCGGCCCAAGTATTGGTACCCAAGCCACAGTACCAATAGAATCTATAAAAGCATTGAGGGATGATTTTGATGGCCATGATGCATCCACGAGAATCAAAAGAGGAGGCTCCATCGAAAAATCCCAAAGGATAGGAAGACCAAAGGTCCTTAGGAGGAGAAGGACAAAGTTGTTTGGATGTCAAAGGAACTAGAAATTCAAAATAGTAGGAGAGGATGCTATAGCAAGTTCTCCAAATATTCAGCAAAATGTGTTAAAAAATGAAGGCATTTCTAAACTTCCATATACCCCAAATGATAAAGAAAGCTAGAGTATGATGAATTTTTTGATTAATTTTCCATCGACAAAGGTAAGAGGGGACATCTAGACCCTCCCAATTAGCTAGATACTTTATCATATGGAGCACCACATTCCACACTTAAAAGGAAAAGGGACATAGAAAAAAGATGTGGAATGAATCTCCTCTAAAGGAGACGCAATGAATACAATGACCAGGGCCATGAAAACCCTTCTTTCACAAGATTTCCTAGGTGAGGATGTGATGGTGGGAAACAATCCATGAAAAACATTTGAGTTTCAAAGGGAAATTCCATTTTCAAGCCCTGTCCATCCATGAGTGAACCCTCATCTGTCTAGGGGGAATCGAGACAAGATTGTATGCTTCCTTTACGTTTAATCTCCCCTGCATTAACTACCCATACCATATCAACCTGTCATCTTTGGGGGATAGGACTATCCGATAAATTTTTATATTGGAAATGTAAACTTACCATTCTGGAAATCTTAGGAATCTCCAACTATAGCTCATCTTTCCAATGGGTGTGAAAAGAAGAGGAGAGGAAAACATTTGCTAAATCTTTGATTGCAAATAATCCCATCCTAATTAAGAAGCTGATGAGATCAGGAGATAGTAGGTGTGGGCCATTCATACCTGCAAGTGAATCTAGGCCAATTTGTGGAATGGATCTGGAGCCAACTGCCCATTTGAGATCTCCAAAATACCAATGCTTTTTGGTCAAAAGGTTGCGCAAAGAGTAGGAGACTTGTGAAGGATTCAGAGCCCCATCACACATCCAGAGAATGAACTCCCAATTTTGTAAGTATTTTGCATGGATAACTTATTGGCATAGGCCTTCATTGGTGATTTCTCTCTAGAAGTTTTTTAGTAAAAGAGTCAAGTTGAATAAAGCGATATATTTTGTCCCCCATCTACCCAAGGCAGTGGGAAGGTTAATCAGTTCCAAACTTGCAAAGGTGAATTTTCCACTCTCTTTTAGTGCTTGCCCACAAAAACGAGATGTGATTGAATTTAATTTCTTGATCACACCCTTTGGGAGCTTGAAAATATGCATCCAATATATGGGAATGTTATGTAGGACTGATTTAATTAGAACAAGTCAGCCCCCAAGTGAAATGCATGTGTGATCCTAATGACTAAGTCGCTTCTCAATTTTCTTAGTGAGTCAATCCTAGTTTTGGATTTTGTAACCATTTGGTTTCAAAGTGAATAATAGGTATCTGAAACCAGCATTCATGTGAACAATTTTGACCCCAAAAGTGGTAATGAAACTTTCATAGAGCTATAATGCTTTCTACGGACAAGAAGAAATTCTTGGACGGCGAACAATCCATGCCGCTTCATTTCCCATATGTTGTACAAAAACCTTCAGTGGAAGGGGCTACTTCCTTGTTTCTCAGTCGCATTTTCTAGATTACATATTCATTTGACCATTAAGCTTAGATATGACCAACCAATTCTTTGTAGCTAGACTCTTACAAATTCAATCGTGCTCCATAGAAAGTATCCCCTTTTATCTACCAATCCACATGAAAAAAACTTCTAAGTTTAGTTTTTTGTTCTTTGGTTCAGTCACAACTCCCTCTACACCATCTCACAACCTCTCATAGTTATGTTTGGGACTTGGGTTCAACATCCCAACAATCTCAATGTCCAATTCTCTCCTCTCATTCATAGGAACATGTATGCCATAACAAAAAACTACACAGTGCATACCTGATATTTACAAAATTCTTAAGTGCACTCTCCACAACACCGAAAATCAGCATAAACTAGCATACACTGCACCAACACCATCTGAGACAACTCCTCCATTGCTCCATTGTTCAAATCTATCCCGTAGCCTTCTTTCATGCTAAAATTCATGAGACCTTATCTGGTAATGCTGTAAATTGTGGAGAATGTGCTCGATGATGTGAAATTCCCCGTCTCACTCCTGATATTTGGAATGAGTTATTGCATGGGAGCTTGGTCATGGGAGGCACAAATCTCCATGATTGCAATAGAAAAATGGGTGTGTATGTGGTCTCAGCTAAAAAAATATCTCATCCAAGCTTAGCATTTGTTTTTTCAGAGGAGAGAGGCATATGGCAAAGTAATAAACAAGAGAAAATCAAGGCACTAAAGTTCGACCTAAGCATAAACCGTTTGTTGGAATATGACTTCATCAAAGAATACCTGTTGTGCCAAGTGGATAGAGAATACCAAAACACTCGGTTTCAAATCTAGCAAACCCCAAAGGTTCGAGAAAATTTAATGGAAATACGTCAAGGGTGGAACACAGGTTGTCCAACATGGAAAGTTGATGGTTTAATGACAAAGAATGAATAATCGATATCAACTTATGCTAGGGAACATCGTGGTCGCATAATAAGTGGATGGACAGATCAACTAGCCATACTTTCTCACTCAGATACTAGGGATCCCAATGTTTTCTCTGATTCCTACATTATATTTTAATTATGTATTTTCAGATATTAATAGTTTGAATGTTGGATAAAAAAAACACATTGTTACATATGGCAATCCAACTAAATATTGAAATGATCATGATCGTGTTTATGGTAAATTGAACTTGATAAATGAAGGTAAATATGAGAGAAAATAAAATGCTTCTTAAATTGTTCCTTTTGTTTTGCAATATTCGTATCCATTATCGATTTGTATGGATGGTAATGAGCCCATAATATATAAAATTTCCGAAGATTGAAGAAATGGAATGAGTATTTACTAGATTAGCTAACTTTGTCATTTTTGGAGACTGAGATTAATGGTTTCTTTGCAATATTTGAATCCATTATCGATTCGTACGGATGGAAATCAGGCAATAATAAATAAACTTGTTAAGAGTAAATAAATGGAATGAATATTGAACATAGTGGTTAAGTTTATAATTTTTTGAGACTCTGAAATTAATACGAGATGCAACACAAATGGAAAAGGCGAATGTAGTCTGTCATTTTAGGCTAGAGAACCGAAACCAATGAAGATGAGGGCAATAGGTTAGCACTCCTTGAGAAATTAATATAGAATAGATGAGTGGTGTCTCCCAAAATTAAAATTAATGATATTTATGAACAATCTAACAAGAATTTCCATCATAATGTGTATATACTATAAACCACTCCTTATGAGGATTCATATGACGACAATGGTATAAACCACTCCTTGTGACGACTCATAACCTCAAAAGTCAACAACAATTAAGATAACTAACCTCAATTGTGAGATATCTTGCTCTGAAATATGAAGCGAGCACTATCATTGTTCCCGAGTCATATGTCCCATCGCTCAATTTCGCTTTCGCATTCCATATGATGACGATGTTTTTGGCACCCTAGCTCCTCAGAGTTATGAAGGGATTCTCCTTAGGAATAGTCACCTTCTCCCTACGCGGTACATAAACTATTGAACCATCATAAAAGCTTCCTATCTTGACATTATTTACTCCTTTGATTTCATCAAATATCATATTGATTTTTATAAGATATAAAACATTCCATGATTAGTGGAATGACAAAACGTTCTGCAAAATTATACCTAAACCTAACTTCATTTGGATTGAAAATTTCTGAAATATCTATAAGTTGAATACAATTTCTAAAATCTACAATCAAGATAAAAATAATGCAACCATACACAGGGATAACTGTGATTCGGTTTCTTTTATTTCTCTTCTCACATAGTTCTAATAATATTTTGGATTCAACCCAGATGACTATGTGAAATTTAATATGAAATTTTAGCTATTTTCTCAGTTGCAGTTTATCTGTTATGTGTTTTGGGCATATTTTCTAGTGTAATTTGTCTAGAATTCAATAGGAATTATTGGAATCATAAGTGTATTTTGTGAGCTTTTGGAAAATAAAGTATCTCCATAATTTTTCAGAGTATTGAATCCACCTATAAAGTCAGAAATTCATTAACTTGTTTTTAAAAACAAAGATATAAATTTAACCCAAAAAAAATACTCTCCCCCAAAACTTTAGAAAATGCCATTTTCTTTGGGGAATTAAACTCACTTCCAAATAAGCTATTCTAAATTTTATTTCATTGATTACTAACCTATAAGTTACTGCTTTCACATTAATGGTGACGTGATTCTTATTATTATATGGAACTAAATCGATGGCATCCTGGACCGTTGTGAAATCACCCATATATTTCTTCTTATCCACTGTAATCACACGTGCATTGACATACTTGGCCGGAAGACCGATCAATTTTCGAGACCAACTGCTGAAGAAATCTGGAAGTGGCCCTTGATAACGGTCTGTGTAAGCAGTTCCAATCGTGGCCATAAAAATGTCTTATCCTATGTGATTTTCCTCCTCAGGAGAATCACATTCATGGCTTGGATTTCCAACTGCACAGGTGACTGTAGGATGTGAACGATCTTTAGGGCCATAGCATCTAGGTTCTTCTCATTGCAACATCACCTCCACCTTCGCTTGGCCTCTCTGCTCATTGATGGCACTCATGAGGTGCATTATTAGAGCTAAACATCGCACGAGGCAAACATAAAAAAGGGTTTTTTACAAATCCCTCTTGCACGCTTAAATCTAAGTGCGCCAAAACCTAACACAACATAGGCTAAAGAAAGCAAAAAAAAAAAAGGGAATGGGGTGATTTGAGTGTTGAATATCTAATATCAACACTAAACATAATAGAGGCTAAAGATAGCAAATAGAATCCAGATCTGATGATGGTGCTATGAGTTGTTCTTTTAGAATAATAGTGGTTTTTTTTGTTTCAAGGATCTCAATATTGTTGAAAAATACTCCTCGTCTATTGTGCCTACATATATAGCATTCCAAAAATTCCTCATCCATTGTGCTTAAATCTAAGTGTCGCCAAACTCTAGTTAACTTTTTATTGCAAACCCTAATATTTTTTATTTGTTTTGGGTTGGGTTTGGTTAAAAGTTGCTTTAGCACATATAAGGAATTTAATTTTCAATTTTTTTTTAGAATATTTGGATTTTCAATACTTAATCTATTTTTTATATTAAAAACTTAAAATATTAATTAATTAAAATAATTTTAGATTATGTTTCAAATTAAATGTATTTTTAATATTTATCAAGAAACTCAAAGTGGCCCTTGGATGGAGTATATTCAAGTTAATGTAATAGAATGAAGAATGATTAACCTCATAGGAGCATAAGACGCCATTATTATGTGACATCAATGCAAACAATTCAAAAAGTTAGGCTTCCTTACTCAGCTACAATGTCATGATCCTCCTATAAAATATAATAAAGGTATCCACATCTCCACACATACATATAACAAAAGGAAATGAGAAAAATGAGGGAAAATATAAATCTAACTAGGATATATAAGATGTCTTTGGTATTTGGTAGAAGAATATCAATCTCACACCTCACAAACATAATTGAAGCCTTCCTTTGAGGTGAGAATTTAAGGAGAGGATAAAATAAAGTGTGAGGAAGGCATGATTATCAACACTCAGAGAAGAATGTAAGTGCAACATGTCACACTAGGCTTGAATATAATATTTTCATTGCTTACAGGGTTTGGCAATATAATGTAGCTCATTGTTATAGGTTGGGCATCTGTGAAAACCATCATACAGTGGCTTGCTATGATAGCATCCTTATTTCGTTTTATCGTCTTTGTTGGGGCATTCTTATTAGGATCGAGATGCTTGAGCCTTGCAACTAGAACCAAAAAACTTATGGATACATTGTTGGTGTATAATATCAATTCCTTTGCAAATTAAGCCTACGTGTGTGTCATGTTGGCGAGCTAGTGATAAGAATCAGTGCAATAAAATATGAATAGACACACGACACAATCTTAAATGTAGTTTAGGCATATATTTTGCTTGGCGGAAAAGTAAATTACTATAACATCAAAGTAGGGCATTGGTCTTTGGTTTTGTGCTTGAAGAACATAAGGAGTAATTTTTAAATTTTCCACACAATTAAGGATGCAATACTCTTGAATTATAGTTGATTAACAAGTTTACCGGTTCACTTTGTGGGTAGTTGAGGTAAAGGGCTCTTTGCAGGTTTGGTGCTTGAAGAAGATAAATAGAAATTTTAAAATTTTCCACACAACTAAGGTATTACTCTTGAATTGATAGTTGATTAGCAACTTTACTTGTTCACTTTTATGGTTATAAGGCCTTTTTAGGGGACGTTTTTTTTTAGGTGTTTAGGAGTCAACAATGGTCATCACAATAAATGTAGGGAAGAAATTATAGATAAATTATATATTTATTTTAAATTTTTCATAATTATTAAAGAGTGAAAAAGGTATAAATATATTTATAGGTGGTGTTGTTGTTTTTTTTTTTTGCAATGTTAAATTAGGTTTTAATCTAATAATGAGGAAGGTGGTTTATTTTATCATTCTCCATAATGTATTCTTATCTTTGCAGGTATTATTCATAATGTATTTGACTTAGTTGTGAGCCTTTAAATTTAATTCCTTGTGAACATGATCAAAGGATATACACTTGAAGGTTATAATCAACTCTGTAACTCTAATCATCTATTGATCTAATAAAGAAATGTTCAAGGAAGTATAACCTTTCGGCCAATTTATAATAGCCATTGAATCCGCTATCACTTGTAAGTTTAGACTGTTGAAGCGACACAATTAAAATGACTAACATAAATTACTAACTTTTATTGTTGTAGTACTTTTTTACTAGTTTTATTTTTGTTCCTAAACTAAATTAGCCATTCACATTAGTCATTTTTAGTTGCATTAATTATTATCTAGTCATATATTTTAACCCAAGACAAAATTAGTCATTTTTAGTTAGGTCACTTAAGATTGCTCATTTTTGGTAGTATTTCACTTGGAATAGTTGTGGTGACTAACATTTTTAGTCATGCTCACTAATTTCATCATTTTATACTAGTGGTGAAGTTTTGTGTAGCTAAGACTGGAGCTCAACACATTGCCTCTTTAAGATGTTCAAAGGCCTTATTTGCTTCTAGAATCCAAAAAAATGCATTTTTCTTTAGTAATGTTGTTTTCACATAATTCTTAACAAACTTGTAATAATACCCTACCAACTCAAGAAATCCTCGAAGATGCCTTAAGATTTTGGGGATTTTCCATTCTCTTATGGATTTAATTTTGTTAGGGTCTACCTTAACACCCTCATGAGATACATATGCAAACATTCCACTTCTTGTACCCCAAAGAAACATTTGGAGGGTTTTTAATACAATTGTTTCTCCTCCACTAGATTGAGCACCTTGTTAACATGTTGAACATGATCTTTCCAAGACTTGTAGATCATTATATCATCAAAAAATACTAACACAATTTATCTAAGGAAGGGTTTGAAAATGGAATGCATCAAACCTTGAAATGTGGAAGTTGCATTAGTAAGGCCAAAAGGCATGACCAAAAATTCATAATTACCGTCACAAGTTCTCAATGTTGTTTTTAGAATGTCTTATGTCTTCATTCTAGTCTGATGATATCCTCAACAAAGATCCAACTTGGTGAAGTAAATTCCTCCAAGTAGTTCATCCAACAATTCATCAATGACAGGAATGGGAAATTTATATTTAATAGTGATTTTATTGAGCTCTCTATAATCTAGACACATACACCATGATACATCCTTCTTGTGCATTAATACTACTAGAGAAGAGAAAGAACTTTGGCTAGGTTGAATTATACACAGCTATAACATTTCTACAACCTATGTTCAATTTCACTCTTTTGGGAATAAGGATATATGTAAGGTGTGATGTTTGGAGGAATACTTCCTAGAATCAAGTGAATAGCATGATCACGATCGTGAATAGGTGGGAGATATTTGGGAGTCCCAAATACATTAGAATGATTGTCAATGACTCCTTGGAGATTTAGAGATATGGATGAATTAGATGTTTAGACATCTAGTGAACATAACTGTGCAATTCCCCCTCATTGTTCCTTCTTCAAAATATTTATCATGCCATTAGAGTTGATTATCTTCCTAGTTTTCCCTGTGATACCCCTTAATTCAATTTTCTTTCCTTCCCAGAAAAATTTCAAGAAACATTTTTTTAAAATTAAAAGATATCATCCCTAAAGATTGCAACCATTGGTCTCCTAATACAACATCAACACTACCCATTGGAATGGAAAGAATTGGACTATTCAATACATATTTCCTCATGGTTAGATTGATATTATGGCACATCCTTGAGAAATTTATAGTTCCTCCATTTTCAACCATCACTTGACACTCTCGTGTTGGATATAGAAAGCAATTCAAATCCTTGGATATCTAACAATGAATAAAATTATGGGTATTGCCTCAATCAATCAACATTGTTACCTTTTTCTTTTTGATATATCCTTCTATCATGAGGGTTTGAGGAGTGGTAATTCTTGCCAAGGCATTAGAATATATATCCGGATTCATTTCTTAATTTTCAACCCCTAGGATTGGTTCCTTTATATATCTTCTTCTTTTGATTTTTCTTCTTCCTTTTCTTCCTCATTTTCACAATTTATGTAAAATAATTTATTCTCAGCACACTTTTGACCTATAGTGTATTTGTTATCACAACTATTACAAAGCCCTTTTGCTTTATTTTCCTCAAGTTTTTGTGGCATTAACCTTGTAGGTTGTGGGAGGTTAGGAGCAGAAACACTTCCATCTTTATAGTTGTGAGTGGAAGACCTCCTTGTTGCCATAATTTTGCTTTCAACTTTTTGTGCCACCCTGAATGCATTCCCCAATGAATTAGGTTCCCAAAGGTGAACCACATGTTGGATGTTATCCTATAAAGTCCCTTGGAATATATCAATCAGTTGATTCTCTAGAATATCAGTTACCTTGATATTCACTCTTTGGAATTCCTCAATGTGCTTCGCAATTGAACCCTTTTGTTTGAGATTTATCAATTGGCTAAATAAGGTATTACTCTTTGTATCCTCATAATGTGTTATCAATTCCTCCATAAACATTGTCCAAGTGACAATTGATTTATGAGAACAAATCCATCGATACCACACAACTGATTGGGTTCTAAATATAAAGATGCAATGCATACCTTTTGTATGTGTTTCACATCATGTAGATCAAAGAACTGCTCCATCTATAGTATCCATGTTACTAGATCCTTGTCATCAAACTTCCTCCTATCAATCTTTGGAATATGGTTGGTCATCAACCCAAAGTTAGAGTCTCCAAAATCATGATTGGCATTCCTTGTGTTCTCATCATGAGTTTCATGGACTACAATGTCACCTCTAGGACATGATAAAATACTTCATAATGCCATGTTTGATTCTAGTACTTCTCATAACTTAATGCCTAAAATTGTAATGGAGAAACTGGACTTAGACATCACCAGGCCCTACAAAGACCTCTTTTCTTTTGATTCAAGTCAGGTCAGTTGTCTAGGATTAATCAAAGACTATGTGTATCGTTAGTTCAAAATCCTGCTAAGACAATCTTAATGGACATAGTAGTAGCTGATATTCCACAAAAGTAAGGCATGTTTTTGTGTAGGTCTTGGGATGCGAAGCTCCAAGGATCTCTACAATTGGACATGTCCTATGCTATTATTTCAGTGTTTGGTCAACCTAAGAAACTATATAAAGAAACTTTAATGAAATATGTGGTAAGTAGTCAAGAGAAATCCCAAATTTTCCCTATCTACTCATTACACTCTGATATGGATTCTTTCATTCTTTATAATGTTGAAAGTGATCCCTCAACCGAAGTAGAAGTTTTAGCAACAGAACCAAAAGAATTTACAAATGCAAAGTCTAGTTTTCAAATCTAGGAAATTTTTGAGAACAATGATACATTAGATACTCAAGAGAAACCTGAAGAAGTTAAAGAACTAGATCTCCCTGTTAAACATATTCCTGAGACTCCAGATACTAATTACGAACATGAAATCCTTTGGCACTTAGAATTTGATGGCTCAGTGAACAAATTAGGAGCAGGAGTAGGCGTTTGGGTGCATAATCTTGAAAATAATCATGCTCAAGGCCATGCCTACAGATTAAACTTTAAATGCACCAATAACATGGAAGAATATGAAGCTTTGTTGCTAGGTCTTAAACTTGTTAAACAATTAGAAGCAATTAGGGTATCCATCCGGGGAGATTCTGATTTGATAATTCAATAGATTAAAGGGAACTTTCTAACAAATGATTCCAGATTAAGATATTATAGAGGAACAGTAATAGATATTCTCAATACATTTCTAGAGACTCAGCTTGCCAAAATCCCAAGAAAACATAATTTGCAAGCTCATAGCCTGGCAATGTTTGCCAACACCTGTAAATTACCATTTGAACCAAATTATCATTTCACAACTGAGATTAGACACAAACCAGCCATACCTGACAATTTGAAGAACTGGCAAGTGTTTGACAGTGATAAGCAGATTAATAATTTCTTAACTCTAGAGAAAGAATTTACTAACAGTAATATAGATGTAGATACAATTAGTGAGTTTGATCAAATAAATAAGATAGAAACAGACATTTCAGTAGAAAATGCAACTCAAATGCTTCACCCAACAAAATTTACAAACAAATAAATGCAGGACCTCAAAGAAATGGATATTGATGAAATTATTGAAGGAGAATCTGAATTTATCAATTTAAAAGACAATCATTTGCAGGAAGGATTAACTCCTTTGGAAGATCTCTTTGATTTCACTGACATTCCAAAGAAACCCAAGATGGAACCCTTAAAAGAAGACATTGAGGACTATAACTTAGGAACTGAAGAAGATCCGAGAACGGTAAAGTTATCTAAATATTTGCCTTCTGACCAAAAACTCAGATATGTTGAACTAATGAGGGAATTCCAGGATGTCTTTGCATGGAGCTATGAAGACTTGAAATCATATGACATCTCTATAATTCAACATACCATACCTCTAAAGGAAAATAAAAAACCATTCAAACAAAATCTTAGAAGAATCAACCCTGTACTACTTCCCTTCATTGAAAAAGAAATAAAACGAATGTATGAAGTAGGGATAATTGCTCCTATCATATTTTTAGAGTGGGTATCTAATTTAGTACCTACTAGGAAAAACACTGGAGAAATCGGATTATGTGTTGATTTAAGGAATGTAAATAAGTTTTCTTTGAATGATAATTACCCTTTACCGAAGATGGATCATATTTTACAAAGGGTAGTAGGTGCCTCTAGGATTTCACTTTTGGATGGGTTCTCAGGCTATAACCAGATTCTGGTTCATCCTGATAACCAGGGAAAAACTACTTTTACAACACCATGGGGAACATTCAAGTATGTTAAAATTCCATTTGGACTTAAAAATGCAGGGGCAACCATTTAAAGAGCAATGGACATAGCATTTGCAAAAGAAATTAATGATTTTCTGGTTATATATCTAGATGACCTGATTGTTTTTTCTAAATCAAATTAGCAACATTTGGATCATCTAAAACAAGTATTCTTTAAATGTAGAAAATGTGGTATTTCTTTAAATCCTAAGAAGTCCTTATTTGGTCTTGAGGAAGGCAAGCTCTGGGCCACATCATCTCCAAAGATGGTATTAGAATTGATCCTACCAGAATAGAAGCTATTCTGCAAATACCCCACCCTAGGAATGTCAAAGAACTTCAAACTTTCCTAGGAAAGATTAACTTTTTGAGGAAATTTATATCTAATTTAACTAAATTGATTAGATTGCTTAATAATATGTTGAAAAAGGATTCAAATATTGAATGGACAGTAGAAGCCAAACAAACATTTGAAGAAATTAAAATGGCTTTGACCAGAACACCGGTCCTTACAAGTCCAAAGTTTGATAGAGACTTCATAATAGTTTCATTTGCATCAGAACATACCATAGAAGTTGTTTTACTACAAAAGGATCGACAAGGATGTGAAAAACCCATAGCCTTCTATAGTAAAACACTCAGGGATGCACCATTAAAATACAAAATCATGGAAAAACAAGCTTATTCACTTGTGAAAGCTATTAAATACTTTAGAGTCTATATATTGTACTCCCATGTAATAGCCTATGTACCAAATGTTGTTGTCAAAGACATCTTGACCCAAGATGGAATTGAGGGCAAAAGAGGCAAATAGATAGCAACTATATTGGAATATGATATTGAAATGAAACCCACAAAGCTTATAAAAGGACAGGGTTTGGCAAAGCTCATGACTGAAACAAATTGCCAAGCCCTAGATATTAATGAACTGGATAATGAACAGGAGATGTCGACTCCACAAATCAGCCAGGCATTTTTAGATTCACCTTGGTATGCCGATATAATATATGTACTATTAAACCTACAGGCTCCTCCAGGGTTATCCAAAACAAAGAAAAGGTTTTTAAAGATGAAAGCTTTAAAATTTTGTATTTTAGATAATGTTCTTTTTTGGGAAAATCATGAAGGTATTCTATTGAATTGTTTATTAAAGGAAGAAGCTGACAAGGTTCTCAAAGAAATTCATGTAGGAGATTGTGGTGGACACCTTACTAGAAATCAACTGCAGACAAAATCCTAAGGGCTGGATTTTATTGGCCAACCTTGTTCGTTGACGTAAAGAAATTTTTCACTTCTTGCCATAAATGTCAAATTTTTTAGGGCAAGAGGAAACTATTACCTTTACCCCTAAGACCAATTTCCACAGAAAAGCCTTTCCAACAATGGGGTTTGGATTTCATTGGAGAAATCCATCCTCCCTCTTCTGGCCAACATAAATGGATCCTAACTACCACAGACTATTTTACCAAATGGATAGAAGCCATTCCCTCTAGACAAGCCAATGACACAGTTATTATAGGATTCTTAGAAACCAACATATTGTCTAGATTTGGCTGTCCTGAAAAGATCATAACTGATAATGTTGTTGCCTTCAAATCCAAGAAAATGATAAGTTTCTGTAAAAAATACCATATCACTTTAGGCCATTCAACAGCCTATTACCCTCAAGATAATGGTCTAGCTGAGTCTTCCAATAAAAGCCTAATTAATATTATTAAGAAATTATTGGAAGAGAACAAGAAAAATTGGCACAAGAAACTTAATAATGCACTATGGGCAAACAGACTCACTACCAAAAAATCTATTGGGACCAGTCCTTATGAAGTAGTCTATGGCATGGAGGTTGTATTTCCTTCATCTTTAGGAGTTCCTATAATGAAACTACTTCAGAAAGATCAAGTGGAAACCAATGATATTCAAAGGAGAATAAGTCAGACCATCCATCTGCAGCATACCAGAGAAGAAGTGTATCAAAGATACCAAGTATTACAAGAGAAGCTTAAGAAAATATTTGATAAAAGAACCAAGGCAGAAGATTTCTACCTTGGAGACAAAGTTTTAAAGTGGGATTCCAAGAGAGAGGACAAAGGAAAACATGTGAAGTTTGACTTCCTATGGAAAGGATCTTTTATTATCCAAGCCTTACAAGGGAACAATACTTATTATATGAAGAACCTGGATGGTACAGAAACAGAAGAAGGGCCAGTTAATGGTCGGATGCTGAAACATTACTTTGATCCAACTTTATAATGTATTCTGATTTTAATATGTACATACTATATCCTTGATAAAGTCATAGTTTGGATTGGATAGTAGCTTGCTGAAGTTGAAGCCCGAAGAGAAGGCCCTAAGCTTCACAAGTGTTACTGTCATACATATAATAAAGCAACCAGCAGAAGCATATACCAGAGCATAGTCAAACTCATTCAGAAAGCCATCTGACCTGCTATTCTTGACTTTTCACCAAGAAAAGCCATCCCCAAGTGGAGCCAGTGTTATGCTCCTAAAACAATAGGTGTCATATTTCATGATTGACTTGATGAGCTTTGTAATATGTTCATACATTTTCTTGTTGTAAAGGTTTTCCATATTTTCAAGAAAATTATAAATTATAAATTATAAAATGTAAAGAGGGTATACCCTAAAAGAAAAATCAAAGGGTAAAAAGAATAAAATGGTCAAAAATTGAAAGAAATGAACCCCAAACAAAAATAGACCAGGAAAGTGTGCAAGTCTAAATGCCACTACTATTTCATTTTCTGTAATAAGCAATTGTGTGCAGCTTGTTAAAATTTTGCCACAATTTATGAAGAGTCAAACAACTTAAACTTGGCTCATTCATTTTTCAGTTTCATCTTGTAGAAATAGAGAATAAATATCTGACCAACCAGTGCAATCTTGGTAGATAAGTAGATAGGTAGAGTAAATAAAAAGGATCTCAACAGTGTAATCTGAGCCCTTGGATGTAATAAGTGCACACTTATATAGGCTTGCTATGTAAAGAAAAAGAAGATTGATAAGGGTTTGCCAATCTAAGTGTACCCAAATAAAGAAGAAAAAATGTCAGGCTAAAGTAGGTATGATAGGTAGATGGTGTTGCAGAATGATACTTGTGATAGATCATGTCTCTAAATGTGTTAACTTTTACTTTTATCACAAGTGCAAGGCAAAAATTATTCTTGATGCAGCCCAAGCAAGACAAGGTCAAATAATTAACTTCCATTCACATGTTTCCCTAAAGATTTCACTAATTCCCCCTAAAGTATTGAGGTCTTTAAAAATTGAAGGGGCTCAGAGAATTTCTCTGACTTCTGGAGGGATCGAACCCTTAGCCCAATAATTTAAATGGCCAAAGTACTAAAAAACCATCATCATTCATTCTCACAAGTCATTTCCTAAGTGAAAATCCTACTTTACCTAGGAAAATACATAACATCACCTAAAAAACCCATTTTTCATCTTTAGCCTAAGTTTGAATATATACGTGAAATGTTTTAACTTAGTGCTTTTCATCTCATAGTCATATTAACTTTAACACATAGTATATAACTCCGAAATAAATTTTCACCCTTTCACATATTATTTAATTATATATAAATCCCCAAATTATTATATATTTCCGCCCCGGTTAAATATAACCATAAACGCTGTCTAAAAGGGATTAGTGAGTTTATTTGAAATTGATTAATAACCTACCTCCCCACTTCGCAATCGGGATTAGTTAACCCTGTCGGTTAACTAGTAACCTCCCCTCATCCAATCAAAATCCCCCCGATACAATTAATAAACGTTTAATTCAGTCGGGCCCGCCGCAGTAAAGTTTTGTCAAACTCCACTCCCATCTGTCATCTGATCAATCCCCTTTCATCCGACAGTTGACATCGATATCATGCCCCCCCTGGTGACCACGCTTTAACTCACGATCACCAGGCGGTTTTCCGCCCGTACCTCTGCCACGCATCATGCATTCAATATGATCGCTCACCCTCGCTCCAAACATCCCAACAGCCACAACAGAGGCGGTCACAGGTGAAATTGCAGCATGAACAGCACCAAGTAGCAGCACTAATTTGAGTATAGAAGAGTTGATAAAGGCAATGGAAGACATGAGGCTACAAGTGTCAGAATTAAAACAAGTAAAAGAAAAATTAGCTAAGATGGAAACAAACTATAATATCACAAAGATAAATATTGTGGAAAAACAAGGGAGATCAAAGCTTTAGAAAATAAAGTAAAAACATTAGAAAAAGATCTCACTTTTGACAAGCCCCTGGCAGAGATCAAGAAAATTCTTTGGGCCAACATCACTGAATCTATGAATGATGTTTGGCCATCCATCCAGGTGATCTTTGAACAGATTGATCTAGTGAAAGCAGCACAGGGAGAAATTCAGAAGACAAGAGCTTTGTTAGGACAAATGCCAGATGAAGCCAACCAGCTTATACACTTTTTGAATAACAAAAATAAGGAAAAACTGGAAGAACTCGGCATCTTAGACAGAAGAAAAACTATTTTAGAAATCAAAAAGGTGCTAACCAAGAGAACTTTACTGCAGAATTTAGAGAGAAGATGTCAGGATATGTAGGTAGAAATTAATTCTTTTAAGGAAAAGTTCACTATTTTGCAGAATAAAGGGCTACCTAGTCCTTTGGTGATTAATGACAAATTAATGAAGCACATAGATTATGTAGACAAATTGAATAAGTACGCTGGCAGTCAAGCTAGTTCATCAACAAGTGCATCAGGAATAAAAGCACTCCCCACAGGCTGAGTTGTCTATGATAGCTTAGAGAACTTATTCTATGTTGAGCATGAGATAAAGCACTTATTCACAACCCAGCCTACATTTTTCAGATATACAGAAACTAATGAGACCCTCGGGAAATTTCAGAAGCACAAATTGCCAGAGCAAAAATGGTGGGAAGACATGTTAGAAATTTTGTAAATTTATCATTAGTAAAATGTAAATTTTGGGCTATTTACCATAAGAAGATGAACAAAAGTGAACAGGGATCAAACAGGTCGAAGTGTATCAGAACAGGTAAAGAGTATCAGTCATAACAGGGAGGCCAGCACAGAGTTACTAAAGAAGACAACAGCAAGCCAAATTATAGGACCTACCTCCAACACACTCAGCAAGAAAAGGAACAGCACAACATCAGTTTACCTTTCTCCTATATTTGAGACTAATTGTCTCTATTTTCTTGTAACTCATTCATTACTCACCCTAGAATATATCTCACTCAGTTATGAGATATTTTTGTAAACATTTTTGTATAAATACTCCCTCAATTAGAGTATTGAGTGTGGATTCAGAGACGTTTCTGTAATATTGATTATTTGGAATAAAGTGCTATTGGACTCAACTTTTGTATGGCTTGCTGGACAAAGAATTAATGCAAGGCTCTTTTCTCAGAATTCTTGAATCAAACACCAGATCAATAAGTCCTCTATACCTTGTGTTTTAAAGTTTTCCTTGTTTATAATATCATCTATGTTTCATATTTTAACATTAAACGAAAAAGAATAATTCAGAAAGTGCTTTAGTGCAATTTGTCTTCAATTGTTTTTGTTCTTAATGTTTTCTTCAGAACTAGTATAAACAGTGAATTCTTAATTGCTCCTGTTTTCTAGTTTATTCATATTAATCATTTAGCAAAGAATTCTTGATTGCTCTTTATTGATGGTTAGTCATGTTCTACTCTCTTAAGGTATGTTGAAGGATTCTCAGTTGCCCTTTAACCCTTTAAGCCCATTCCATTTTTTTTAAAAGCATAGAAAATTTTAGGGGCGAATGTTCGCCCTTTGGCGAAATTAAGGGGTTTTAAATTTTTAGTGGGCGAATATTTTGTATCATAGTACATTTTTACATTTAGCCCTTGAAACTAGGAGTTACAACCTTCCATTCACCCATTTTCAAGAATAGGTTTTATTTAAGTGAATCCATTCGTCCATTTTCAAGAATAGGTTTTATTTAAGTGAATCCTATGGGCCAAAGGCCCAAATACCATATTTATAAAAGAGGTATGGTAAATTAATAAAAATATAAATA